>JAGIQG010000042.1:4131302-4159760 GCA_024679065.1 Sphyrna mokarran | reverse complement strand
ACACCTCCTCCCTATCTCTGTAACCCTCCTCCATCCCCTACACCTCCTCCCTATCTCTGTAACCCTCCTCCAGCCCTTACACCCCCTCCCTATCTTTGTAAACTCCTCCATCCCCTACACCTCCTCCCTATCTCTGTAACCCTCCTCCAGCCCTTACACCTCCTCCCTATCTCTGTAACCCTCCTCCAGCCCTTACACCCCCTCCCTATCTCTTTATACGTCCTGCCGTCCCTCACCACACCCGCCTCGCTATCTCTGTAAACCTCCTCCCCCCCTACAACACCCCCTCCCTATCTCTGTAACCTCCTCCATTCCCCTACACCCCTCCCTATCTCTGTACTCCTCCAGCCCATACACCCCCCTATCTCTGTAACCTCCTCCAGCCCCCTACATCCCCTCCCTATCTCTGTAACCTTTTCCAGTCCCCTACACTCCCTCTCTATCTCTGTAACTTCCTACAGCCCCTACACCCCTCCCCTATCTCTGTAACCTCCTCTAGTCCCCTACACCCCCCTCCCTATCTGTAATATCCTCTAGCTCCCTCCACCTCCTCCTTGGTTCCGTAGCCTCCTCCAGTTTCCTACACCCCCTTTCTGTATAACTTCTGTATCAGTAATGGAGTCGGGGTGGTGTCGGGGGATGGAGGAGGTGCCAGACATGGTGGGAGGGTGGGGGGATTCCTGAGATAAGGAGGGGGGGGTGTAGGGGGCTGGAGGAGGTTACTGAGATAGGGAGGGGGTGTAGGGGGCTGGAGGAGGTTACAGAGATAGGGAGGGGGTGTAGGGGCTGGAGGAGGTTACAGAGATAGGGAGGGGGTGTAGGGGCTGTAGGAGGTTACAGAGATAGGGAGGGGGTGTAGGGGGGCTGGAGAGGTTACAGAGATAGGGAGGGGGTGTAGGGGCTGGAGAGGTTACAGTGATAGGGAGGGGGGGTGTTAGGGGATGGAGGAGGTTACAGAGATAGGGAGGTGAGGGGAGGGAGGAGGTTACAGTGATAGGGAGGGGGGTGTAGGGGATGGAGGAGATGTACGCGATTTGAAAGTTTATTGCACTGTCCACAGCAAGAGGTGAGAATGACCTTCCTCCACATTCCTCCCCTGCAGTTCGCTACAACTACCTGTACAGGATGCAAGCTCTGGACGCTATTCGGCATGTGGGTGAGTGTCAGATCATCTTCCACCGCCGCCCCCCCCCGGCCGCCTCTACCAAACCCTCAAGCAAAGGCAGCCCTGCAAATTCACGCTTGCTATTTCACTCAGGTGAAGAGCGAAGTTTGGGGCTTGGGCGTTTCCCTTGCGCCTTTTTAACAACCCGGGTAGGTTGCCCAGAAACGATGCTCAGTGTCCGAGATATTTTGCGTTGCGGCACAGCCAGATCCCACAAACGCCTGTGGGATCATTCCCATCGCGGCGATGTCTCTCGCACCGTCGCTGGCACAGCCACCCCCGAGCCTGTTGATCCTTGATTTGTGATAGTTCTATTGTCACCGTCCTACCTCCCCGCTCCGGTTGTGTCCATGTATATCCTTCTGGAGGGGCAGTTAGCACGCTGGTCCTTGCCAGCGATATCTGTGTTCCGTGAATGAATATTTTTGTGAATTTCTAGTGTGAAATTCATCTCTTCCGATGTCTGTTGAGCCTTACTGGATGGCAGTAGATTCCAGGCGGAGGGGCTATGTGCTAAACGCCTTGTTCCTAATCTCCTCCCCCATTCCTTACTCATGACACGTTTTTACCATTTCACTGTTGGGATGGGATTCCGACCTGTCGCTGCCGCGTTGGATGAGGTCGTTCCCAGCAAGGGGTTCTGCGGAGAAGCTGGGAGAGCTCCCCTGAGCAGAACAGGGGAGGTTCGGGGGAGACTGAATCGAGATGTTTAGAATCGGGAAGCAGGGGCAAACGAGGCAAAAATATTTCTCCCTGGGCAGGAAGGTGGGGAACCAGAGGGACCCCAGATGGAAGAGAACTCTTGTGTTATACAGAGAAAATATACCATTCATAGAGTACATAGATTTGATTTATTATTGTCACGTGTATTGGGATACAGTGAAAAGTATTGTTTCTTGCACGCTATACAGACAAAGCATACTATTCATAGAGAAGGAAAGGAGAGGGTGCAGAATGTAGTGTTACAGTCACAGCGAGGGGTGTAGAGAGAGATCAACTTAATGCGAGGTGGGTCCATTCAAAAGTCTGACAGCAGCAGGGAAGAAGCTGCTCTTGAGTCGGTCGGTACGGGACCTCAGACTTTTGTATCTTTTTCCCGAGGGAAGAGAGAATGTCCGGGGTGGGGGGGTCCTTGATTATGCCGGCTGCTTTTCCCCCCCGAGGCAGCGGGAAGTGTAGACAGAGTCAATGGATGGGAGGCTGGTTTGTGTGATGGGATTGGGGCTACATTCACAACCCTTTTGTAGTTCCTTGGGGTCTTGGGGCAGAGCAGGAGCCCAGACCGAGCTGTGATACAACCCAGAAAGGATGCTTTCTATGGGGCATCTGTAAAAGTTGGTGAGAGTCGTAGCGGACATGTCAAATTTCCTTAGCCTTCTGAGAAAGTAGAGGCGTCGGTGGGGCTTCCTTAACTACAGTGTCGGGGGGTGGAACCAGGACAGGTGATTGGAAACCTGAAAACTTGAAGTTGATGTAGAAAGGGGCATGTTCTCCTTTATGCTTGCTGAATTTGATGAGATAATCTCCTTCTTGTTGGCGTTACTGGTAGTACAGGTCCAATGGGCCGATTGACCTCTCCTCTGCTCTGTTATCTGCCCTGACTCCCCCCCGTCCCCGTCCCAATCTCGCTGCCTTTTTGCCCCGACAGATCTCCCGCTGGGCGATGGAACTGATAGTGCCAAATACCTGACGGGGAAGAGTTTCCGGAGTTTTCTGCTGGAGCTGAGAGAGGGCAACACCCCCATCAGGGGGGTCCGCAAGAACCTGATCGACAAGCTGATAGACGGATACGAGGCGGCACGGCACGGCACAGCGGTGAGCGGGGTTGGTGGTGGGGAGGGTGGTGAGCGGTACCGCGCGGGGGCTTTAGGACTGATTGGCCTCCTCCTGTTCTCTGGGGCACCCCATGCTGCTTGTGCTGGGGAGTACAAGAAGATTGAGAGAGAAGAACGTCTTCCCCAAGTGAGGGAGAGTTGCCGTCCTAAATTGTCCCTTAGTGTCCAAAGATGTGTAGGTTAGGGTGGATTGGCCGTGCTAAATTGTCCCTTAGTGTCCAAAGATGTGTAGGTTAGGGTGGATTGGCCGTGTTAAATTGTCCCTTAGTGTCCAAAGATGTGTAGGTTAGGGTGGATTGTCCGTGCTAAATTGTCCCTTAGTGTCCAAAGATGTGCAGGTTAGGGTGGATTGGCCATGCTAAATTGCCCCTTAGTATCCAAAGATGTGCAGGTTTGCGGGGGTGTTGCAGGGTGAGTATGTGGGCCGAAGATGGGTCTGTACAGACTTGAGTACACTGCAGAAATTCTATAGATTCTGTTCTGTATTGTCGAGGGCCTTGCTGGCTAGACCCTGATCTCTAACTGCCCCTCGAGAAAGCGTGGTGAAGCGCCATCTTGAACCTGCTGCACTCCGTGTGTGGGGTAGGTACACCCATAGCGCTGTTAGGGAGGGAGTTCCGGGATTGTTGTTGGACATCAGTCAGTCCCCGTGTGTGTGGGGTAGGTACACCCACAGCGCTGTTAGGGAGGGAGTTCCAGGATTCCGACCCCAGCCACAGTGAAAGAACGGCTGATATATTTCCAAGTCGGGATGGTGAGGGGCTCGGAGGGGGGAGCTTGCAGGGGGTGGTGTTCCCCTATGTCTCCCCTCCCCCCATGTCCTTCTAAGATAATGATGTAGTGGATATTAAATGATGCATAAATGTGAGCAACTAATCACCTCCCAGAGAGATTAACTGCGCTGAGTGAAGAGTGTTTTACTAGCTGTGTGTCTTTGAGTGTTTGTGAACATTTATTCATTGTCGAAGGGGCAGAGAGCAGGGTGGGGGAGTCTCACGTTTTTGCTTGTTTTGTGTTCCAGTTCTTTGGGAAGACGGAATATCTGAAGTATCAGAACGCTGTGAATGAGCTCGCCAGCGTGTGAGTCACCCTCCTTGTCTCTCTGTGTGTACCTGGGGCCAGCGCAGTGGGGAGGGAGTGCAGCACTGCCGTTTGCAGCCAGCCTTTAAAACCAAACTCTGGGTTAAACGCGCGCTGCTTTCTTCTGTTCCTGGACTCTGGGCGTGGCTGGCAGACTGAGCTATGTATCACCCGTCCCTGCCTGCCCGCGGGAGCCCTGGCTTTGACCCACTGCAGTCAAAGGTGATGTAGGCGTCTCAGGCTCTTGTGCCATCCTGGCCAGGACCCAGCCCCCTAAGAAGGGGCAATTTAGGATGGGTGCTCTGGTTTCATCCCACAGAAGTGCAGGTTAGGGTGGATCGGCCATTGTATAATATCTGCCCTGATAAAGGTTAAAATTCAGCCTTAAAAGCTGCTGGCATTTTGTGATGCATGCAGTGGGACACCCAGATCCCTCTGTAATTCACTCCACAGCAGTCTGTCTGCATTGATGTTACACCAACATCTTCCCCCAGAGGGCCCTTTAACCCCAACTGAGACCCAATAAAGATGAGGAGGTTGCGAATCAGTGGTGCCTTGACCTCACTCCGATAATACACCCTTTCAGATGGCTCTGAGGGGGTGGGGGGAGAGAGGGTCATCCTTCCCTATACTCGGAGAATGTCTGCAGGTAGTGCCCGTACGGAGTTAGCCCTCCTCTCTCCCTCCCACTCGGGGGGGGGGGTCCGGGGGAGGTTCCCCTCCCCTCCTCCTCCTCCTCTCCTCCTCCTCCCCCCTCTCTCCCTCCCTCCTCCCCAACCCCCCCTCCTCCTCCTCCCTCTCTCCAATCCCCCACCCCACCTCCTCCTCCTCCCTCTCCTTCCCCCCCTCCTCCTCCCCTCCCCCCCTCCTCACCTCCCTCCCCCCCCCACCCCCACCTCCTCCAATTCCCCCCCTCCCCCCTTCCCTCCCTCTCCTCCCTCCTCCTCCAATCCTCCCCCCCCCTCCCCCCCCCTCCCCCTCCCCCTCCTCCCCCCTCCCCCCTCCCCCCTCTCCCCCCCCGTCCTCCTCCCGTCCCCCCCCCTCCTCCTCCTCCTCCTCCCCTCCCCCTCCCCCTCCTCCCTCCTCCTCCTCCCCCTCCCCTCCCTCCTCCTCCTCCCCTCCCTTCCCCCCCCTCCTCCTCCTCCTCCTCCTCCCCCCCCCCTCCCCTCCTCCTCCTCCTCCCCTCCCCCCCCCCCCTCCCCCTCCCCCCCCCCCTCCTCCTTCCTCCTCCCCCCCCTCCTCCTCCTCCTCCCTCCCCCCCCCTTCCCTCCTCCTCCCCCCCCCCCTCCTCTCCCCCCCCCTCCTCCCTCTCCTCCCTCTCCCCCTCCTCCTCCTCCCCCCCCCCCCTCCTCCTCCTCCTCCTCCTCCTCCCCCCCCTCCTCCTCCTCTCCCCCCCCCCCTCCCCCTCCTCTCCCCCCCCCCCCTCCTCCTCCCCTCCTCCCCTCCTCCCTCCCTCCCCCCTCCTCCTCCCCCCCCCCTCCTCCCCCCCTCCCCCCCCCTCCTCCCCCCCCCCCTCCCCCTCCCCTCCTCCTCCCCCCTCCATCCCCTCCCTCCCCCCCCCCCTCCCCCCCCCCTCCTCCTCCTCCTCCCTCCCTCCTCTCCTTCCCCCCCTCCTCCTCCTCCTGTCCTCCTCCCCTCCTCCCACCCCCTCCTCCAATCCCCCCTCCCCCCCCCTCCTCCTTCCCATCCCCCCCCACCCCCATCCCCCCCTCCCCCTCCCTCCTCCCGCCCCCTCCCCCCTCTCTCCCTCCCCCCCCACCCCCCCTCCTCTCCCCCCCCTCCTCCCTCTCTCCCAATCCCTCCCCCACCCCTCCTCCTCCTCCCTCCCCCTTCCTCCCCCTCTCTCCTCCCCCGCCAATCCCTCTCTTCCAATCCCCACCTCCCCCACAAGACTGAGGTATTATTGTGAGGGTGAGTTTCTCATTGGGAAAGAAAGTTTGACTACCCGCCAACAGAAGGTGTGAATTAATTCAGTGTCCCGTTCACACTGTGGCGATGGGGGAAGGATGTGGGAGGGAGAGTGAGCCTGCCATCACACCTCTGTCTCTGTGTGTTCCAGCCTGCAGGCGAGAAGCAGCCGAGCACAGCCCCAGCACCAGGTCGCAGCGAAGGAACTGACCCCCGCTCCCGAGAGCACTTCCCCCACCACCATCCAGGTCACCTACCTGCCCTCCAACCAGAAAAGCAAACGGCCCAAACACTTCCTGGAACTCAAGAGCTTCAAGGACAACTACAACACGCTGGAGAGCACACTGTGAGGGAGGGGGAGGGGTGGGGAGGAAGTACCAGGGGAGACAGAACAGACACGAGACAGCCCGTACATTCCCAGCCCACACAGCAATCCTGCACATCATTTCCCCATCATCGAGGTTTAATCTCGGTTCCCCCAACTCTGAACTCTCAGCTCTGTCGCTGTGTAACACCGGGGTACAGGGGGTCGGGTCTGTCGCTGTGTAACACCGGGGTACAGGGGGTCGGGTCTGTCGTTGTATAACACTGGGGTACAGGGGGTCGGGTCTGTCTCTGTCTAACACTGGGGATACAGTACTGGCGGGGACGGGTCTGTCTCTGTGTAACACCGGGGTACAGTACTGGGGGGGACGGGTCTGTCGCTGTATAACACCGGGGTACAGTACTGGTGGGGATGTTCCTTGCCTGGAATATGAAGTTGGTTTTCGTTTTATTGAAAATAAAATTATCTGGATTTGTATCGAGTCTGATTTTCTTGTTGAGATGGGCCCAGAGTCACTGGTGCAGTCAAAAACCCTCTGAACCTTCCAGACCTACCATCTCTAGAAGGACAAGGGTGGGGGGGGGGGGGTGGGGGGGGGGGGGGGGGCGGGGAGCAGCAGACACATGGGAAACACCACCCCCTGCAAACATCCCACTCTGAGCCCCTCACCATCCCGACTCGGAAATATATCAGCCATTCCTTCACTGTGGCTGGGATCGAAATCCCGGAACTCCCTCCCTAACAGCGCTGTGGGTGTACCTACCCCACACACACGGGGACTGACTGATGTCCAATAACAATCCCAGAACTCCCTCCCTAACAGCGCTGTGGGTGTACCTACCCCACACACAGCATGGGGACTGACTGATGTCCAATAACAATCCCGGAACTCCCTCCCTAACAGCACTGTGGGTGTACCTACCCCACACACACGGGGACTGACTGATGTCCAGTAACAATCCCGGAACTTCCTCTCTAACATCACCGTGGGTGTACCTACCCCACACAAGGGGACTGCAGCAGGTTCAAGATGGTGGCTCACCCACCACCACCTCGAGGGGTGATTAGGGATGGGTGACACTGGGGCCTGGCCAGTGACACAAGTACCATCACTCAGTGCTGTTTTTAAAACCATCCAAGTTAAAGATAAACATCCCAGGATAAAATTGAAAAGCATGGATGAAAAATGTTTCACCTTGTTTAGAGGGAATGTGGAGAGAGAGTTCTCGGATGTAGATCTGTCTCCTCCCTGTCATGAAAAGACAGATTAGTAACATCGGGATAGAGGTCAGAAAGTATTGAAAAGGCCTGGGGATTCTTCTCTCTAAAAAGAAAAGGAAAGGCCAAGGAAGGATGAACTGTTTGAGGTCTTTAAAATTCAGAAGAGGTTTTGATAGGTGCAACGTAATGTGTGAGTGAGAAAATGGAGGAACTGGCTCCCGCACGGGTTGGGGGAGGAGAATGGGGGACTCGCCGGAAGTTGGAGAACCCAAGCGAGAGAGGAATGACATGGCGAACGGCCTGTTTCTGCTCCAGAACCTTATTTTGTCTCATTGTCAGCACAGTGGGTTAGCGCTGCTGTCTCACAGCACCAGGGACCCGGGTTCGATTCCCCAGCAGCACGGTGACACAGTGGGTTAGCGCTGCTGCCTCACAGCGCCAGGGACCCGGGTTCGATTCCCAGCAGCGGTGACACAGTGGGTTAGCGCTGCTGTCTCACAGCGCCAGGGACCCGGGTTCGATTCCCCAGCAGCACGTGACACAGTGGGTTAGCGCTGCTGTCTCACAGCGCCAGGGACCCGGGTTCGATTCCCCAGCAGCACGGTGACACAGTGGGTTAGCGCTGCTGTCTCACAGGGACCCGGGTTCGATTCCCCAGCAGCACGGTGACACAGTGGGTTAGCGCTGCTGTCTCACAGCGCCAGGGACCCGGGTTCGATTCCCCAGCAGCACAGTGGGTTGCCTGCGTCTCGGGGGTCCCAGCTGGGGTTTGCTGTCACAGCGCAGGACCCGGGTTCGATTCCCCAGCAGCAAGGTGACACAGTGGGTTAGCACTGCTGTCTCACAGCGCCGGGACCGGGTTCGATTCCCCAGCAGCACGTTGACACAGTGGGTTAGCGCTGCTGTCTCACAGCGCCAGTGACCCGGGTTCAACTCCTGGCTCGGGTCACTGTCTGTGTGGAGTCTGCACATTCCCCCTCTGTCTCTAAAACATGCTGGTTAGGGGATTGCTAAATTCTCCTTCAGTATAAGCAGAGGGCGACTTGCGACTAATAAATAAGCTTCAAAATAGTCTCTCTCCAACAACAATCTCCACTTGCCTGAATGAGTGTCTCTCCAACAACAATCTCCACTTGCCTGAATGAGTGTCTCTCCAACAACAATCTCCACTTGCCTGAATGAGTGTCTCTCCAACAACAATCTCCACTTGCCTGAATGAGTGTGTCTCTCCAACAACAATCTCCACTTGCCTGGATGAGTGTCTCTCCAACAACAATCTCCACTCGCCTGGATGAATGTGGCTCCCAACAACACTCGAGAAGCTCGGCACCATCCAGGACAAAGCTCAATAGACATGCTAACCACAAACACTCACTCCCCCACCACCCACACCCAGTGACGGCCGTATGTACCATCTACAAGATGCCCCACAGTGACTCACCAAGGCTCCTGTTGCAGTTCCCATGCTGAAGAATTCTCTTACCAACAGAGGAGGTAGACCACCCTGGGTTTTGATGGTTGGAATAAGACTCGGAGGGGGGGGTGTGCAGATACCTGCTCAGTACAGCTTTATTAGAATTTACAAAACATAAGGTGAACAGCTGGGTAAACTCTAGCCGGCTCGCTCAGGGAAGTATGCAATAATTTAAATAAATATCGTATGGGAAGGTGGTGGTGGTGGTGGGGGGGGCGGGGGGGGGGTAGACGATTGGCATTTCAGTGTACAATTATTCAAAAGTATACATTGACAAAAACATCTTTTGCCAATAACGCTGCTATAATGTAATAATGTCACTAGCATCAAGGGTGCTGAGGAGATAGAATGCTTCCCAAACCCAGAGTGGTGAGTACTCGAGATGAGCCCCCTTCCTCACTATATAACTCAAATTGTTTCCCGATACTCTATCGATGTGTCTGGAAAATCACTCCCAGGTTTTCCCATCTGTTATTTCCAATTTCCTCCTGCTGTGCTGACCAACCCAGTGTCAATATAGAGGGAGCTTTACTCTGTACCTAACCCCGTGCTGTACCTGTCCTGGGGAGTGTTTGATGGGAGACAGTGTAGAGGGAGCTTTACTCTGTATCTAACCCCGTGCTGTACCTGTCCTGGGAGTGTTTGATGGGGGACAGTGTAGAGGGAGCTTTACTCTGTATCTAACCCCGTGCTGTACCTGTCCTGGGAGTGTTTGATGGGGGACAGTGTAGAGGGAGCTTTACTCTGTATCTAACCCCGTGCTGTACCTGTCCTGGGAGTGTTTGATGGGGGGACAGTGTAGAGGGAGCTTTACTCTGTATCTAACCCATGCTGTACCTGTCCTGGGAGTGTTTGTGGGGACAGTGTAGAGGGAGCTTTACTCTGTATCTAACCCCGTGCTGTACCTGTCCTGGGAGTGTTTGATGGGGGACAGTGTAGAGGGAGCTTTACTCTGTATCTAACCCCGTGCTGTACCTGTCCTGGGAGTGTTTGATGGGGGGACAGTGTAGAGGGAGCTTTACTCTGTATCTAACCCCGTGCTGTACCTGTCCTGGGATGGGGGGACAGTGTAGAGGGAGCTTTACTCTGTATCTAACCCGTGCTGTACCTGTCCTGGGATGGGGGACAGTGTAGAGGGAGCTTTACTCTGTATCTAACCCCTCGTACCTGTCCTGGGATGGGGGACAGTGTAGAGGAGCTTTACTCTGTATCTACCCCGTGCTGTACCTGTCCTGGGAGTGTTTGATGGGGGACAGTGTAGAGGGAGCTTTATTCTGTATCTAACCCCGTGCTGTACCTGTCCTGGGAGTGTTTGATGGGGGACAGTGTAGAGGGAGTTTACTCTGTATCTAACCCCGTGCTGTACCTGTCCTGGGAGTGTTTGTGGGGACAGTGTAGAGGGAGCTTTACTCTGTATCTAACCCCGTGCTGTACCTGTCCTGGGAGTGTTTGATGGGGGGGCAGTGTAGAGGGAGCTTTACTCTGTATCTAACCCTGTGCTGTACCTGTCCTGGGGTGTTTGATGGGGGGACAGTGTAGAGGGAGCTTTACTCTGTATCTAACCCTGTGCTGTACCTGTCCTGGGAGTGTTTGATGGGGGGACAGTGTAGAGGGAGCTTTACTCTGGAGTGGTGTTTGATTTGTCCCAAGGCTGAGTGAGTGCTATCAAATCCTCTCCCCCTTCACGATGCTAGTTCCATATTTTAGATTAGAGTTGAGTTCTTGCAGGGGGAGGTTTTTTTTTACACACAAGTCTTGTTAACATTCTGCCAGTAAAAAGTCCATGACATCACGATGTCTCCAACACTCGTACCAGTGCTTTGGGCTTCTTAGACATCAAAGGGATTCTCGAACTGATGACAAAAGGAAAGGAGAGAGTCTCAATTTCAAGGAAGTAAAGCTCAAACACAAAAAAGTAATTTGGTTTTGAGGGCAAGCATCATATTGAAAAAGGTGGGATCGATTGGGCAAACTTACAGAGAGAGAGAGGGGCATATGTTGGGGTGAATCGTTTCAGGTTTTATCAAGGCCCCGTCCCCCCCCATCAAACGCATTGTCTCTTCGCTGCCTTCATAGAGACCAATTCCCAATTTCTCGTGTTTGGCCCACATCCCTCTACACCCATGGAACTGTCTAAATGCTTTTTAAAAGAGAAAATTGTACCCGCCTCTACTACTGCCTCTGGCAGCTCGTTCCAGACACTCACCACCCTCTGTGTGGAAAAAAAAAAAAAGCCTCTCTGGACCTTTTTGTACCTCTCCCCTCTCACCTTAAACCTACACCCTCTAGTTTTAGACTCCCCTACCTTTGGGGGAAAGATATTGACTATCTCGCTGATCTGTGCCCCTCATTATTTTGTAGACCTCTATACGATCACCCGTCTACGCTCCAGAGAAAAAAGTCCCAGCTTCTCCTCAATCCATCAAGTCCCGGTAGCATCCTAGTAAATTTTTCCCACACTCTTTCCAGTTTAATAATATCCTTTCTGTAATCGGGTGACCAGAACTGTACACAGTATTCCAAGTGCGGCCTTGCCAATGTCTCGTACAACTTCAACAAGACGCCCCAACTCCTGTATTCAATGTTCTGACCGATGAAACCGAGCAAAGCCGAATGCTTTATTCACCTCCCTGTCCATCTGAGACTCCACTTCCAAGGAGCTATGAACCTGTACCCCTGGATCTCTGTGTTCTGTAACTCACCCCCAACGCTCTACCATTCACTGTGTAAGTCCTGCCCCTGGTTCAAGCTAAATATCTCCCACTTTGTGCCTTTTCGCTTTGACAAAGGGTGATCTGAACTCGGAACGTCAGTTCTTTTCTCTACGTACAGACCCGCTGAGATTTTCCAGCGTTTTGTCTCTCTTGGTTTATAAGATCCCAAACAGTCTTGACAAGGAATTGGGGCAGGGGAGGGGATAAAAGACATTTATTCTTGTGGGTGAGTCCAGAGCAAGGGGTGAGGGGTAGAGAAACTGTGTTAAAGTTGGGGCTTCCCCTCCCTGTTACCTGTACGTGTTCTGGGAATTCAGAGTCAGCTCTCGCTTCTGGGTGTCAGGGTAATGACGTTGAGCTTTGTCCTCACCACTGGTGACGTATTCCAGGCGGTCTTGCATCTCACGGTTCTGTCAGGAGCGGGGGTGAACAAAGAAACCAGGCAAAGTCAACTCACAGACAGTCACAGCAAATCGACAATAAGCACAGGGACAGGAGTTTCAGTCTCATCCAGACAATCCTCCGCTAACACAGAGAGAAAATTCCGGAAACGCCGCTGCCCAGAGAAGCCGAGCTAGGGGACCCGGGTTCAATTCCCGGCCTTGGGTCACTGTCTGTGCGGAGGCTGCATGTTCTCACCATATCTGCGTGGGTTTCCTCCGGGTGTTCCGGTTTCCTTCCACAGTCTGAAAGATTTGTGGGTTAGGGTGGATTGGCCGTGTTAAATTGTCCCTTAGTGTCCAAAGATGTGCAGGTTAGGGTGGATTGGCCATGCTAAATTGCCCCTTAGTGTCCAAAGATGTGTACGTTAGGGTGGATTGGCCGTGCTAAATTGTCCCTTAGTGTCCAAAGATGTGCAGGTTAGGGTGAATTGGCCATGCTAAATTGTCCCTTAGGGTCCAAAGATGTGTAGGTTAGGGTGGATTGGCCATGCTAAATTGTCCCTTAGTGTCCAAAGATGTGTAGGTTAGGGTGGATTGGCAATGCTAAATTGCCCCTTTAGTGTCAGGACTTAGTAGGATAAATAAGTGGGTTTATGGGGATAGAACCTGTGTGGGATTGTGGTCGGGGCAGACCCAATGGGCTGAATGGCCTCCTCCTGCACTGTAGGGATTCTATAATCCTGCCACCAGTCTTTGCCCAGGCCCCAATTGTGATAGCGAATGCCCCAATTAAATAATTGTTCCTCCCCCCGCCCCAAACCATCTCCGCTCCGAGGGGCACAATCCCAGATTCTCCCTGTTCCTCTCTCCGCAGGAACCGAGGTACAGTCATTCCCGGAGAAAGCTGGGATTAAATCCAGTTACTCCTGAACTGGGACTGAACCCCCCCACCACCACTCACATCCCGCTGTACCTCGGATTCCAGATGTTCGACTCTCTCCTGCAGCTGTTGAATTAGCAAATCTTTCTCTTCCATCTGGCTCCTGGAATTCTCAATCTGGGCACAGAGGAATAGACAGATTACAATCTCGTTCCCCTCTGGGACTGGAACTCATTTACGAAAGGGATAGATTTTGCAGCTGAGGGTCGGTGCCGGGGGAGCGCCGCACCGTGCGGGGAGGGTCGGTGCTGAGGGAGCGCCGCACCGTGCGGGGAGGGTCGGTGCTGAGGGAGCGCCGCACCGTGCGGGGAGGGTCGGTGCTGAGGGAGCGCCGCACCGTGCGGGGAGGGTCGGTGCTGAGGGAGCGCCGCACCGTGCGGGGAGGGTCGGTGCTGAGGGAGCGCCGCACCGTGCGGGGAGGGTCGGTGCTGAGGGAGCGCCGCACGTGCGGGGAGGGTCGGTGCTGAGGGAGCGCCGCACGTGCGGGGAGGGTCGGTGCTGAGGGAGCGCCGCACGTGCGGGGAGGGTCGGTGCCGAGGGAGCGCCGCACGTGCGGGGAGGGTCGGTGCCGAGGGAGCGCCGCACCGTGCGGGGAGGGTCGGTGCCGAGGGAGCGCTGCACTGTGTGGGGAGGGTCGGTGCCGAGGGAGCTGCGAGGTAACTATTATATGACATATTTAATCCTTGTTAAAGTACTTTGCAGGCCAGAGGGGTAGTTTTGGAAGTCGCACGGTGGCCATGAGCGCTACAGAAATGCAAATCTTTTTGAATAAGAGGCAGATCGAGGAACCTTTGGCAGTGACTGTGTCGACTGATGGAGTGTCAGAGCAGACAGGTCACAGAGACTGTGTACGTCACCCATGGGGAGGGGAGGGGTGGGGTGGGGAGGGGAGGGGAGGGGGAGGGGAGGGGAGGGGTTATTTTACGGGCTTGGCTGTCACACTCTCTGCTGAAACCGCAAAAGTGAGAATCGGAGACAAGAGAAAGCACAGGAGTTATTCGCTCAAAGCCGTGCGTCATTGCTATCCACCCAGCTCCCAGTCAGAAAATCACAATGCAGGAACTCACTATCTGTGTGAACATGTAAAAAAACCACACATCCTGACTGTCTGAACATGTCCTCAAACCAGAGAGAGAGACAGAGAGAGAGAGAGACAGAGAGAGAGAGAGACAGAGAGAGAGAGAGAGAGAGAGAGAGAGAAGAGAGAGAGAGAGGAGAGAGAGAGAGAGAGAGACAGAGAGAGAGAGAGAGAGACAGAAGAGGACAGAGACAGAGAGAGAGAGAGACAGAGAGAGAGACAGAGAGACAGAGAGAGAGAGAGAACAGAGAGACAGAGAGAGAGAGACAGAGAGAGAGAGAGAGAACAGAGAGAGAGACAGAGACAGAGACAGAGAGACAGAGAGACAGAGAGCAGAGAGAGACAGAGACAGACAGAGAGAACAGAGAGAGACAGAGAGAGACGAGAGAGACAGAGAGAGACAGAGAGAGAGAGAGAGACAGAGACAGAGAAGAGAGAGAGACAGAGACAGAGACGAGAGAGACAAGACAGAGAGACAGAGAGGGGAGAGAGAGAGACAGAGGAGAGAGAGAGAGACAAGAGAGAACAAGAGAGACAGAGAGAGACAGAGAGAGACAGAGACAGAGAGAGACGAGAGAGACAGGGAGAGAGACAGAGAGAGACAGAGAGAGACAGAGAGAGACAGAGAGAGACAGAGAGAGACAGAGAGAGACAGAGAGAGACAGAGAGAGACAGAGAGACGAAGAAAGATGAAGAGCTGGAAAGAGAGTCCTGAATTTTGGGTGATGGGGAATGAGCTGGGAGTGGGACCAATTCAGCAGACCTTTTCATGGAGCTGGCACACACACAATGGGCCGAATGGCCTCCCCCACCATTAGGAATCTATATGATCTATTGCACACGGGGCAGGGATGCGGGGGGGATGGTTTTATTGATCTAGAGAGGATATTCTCTCACCTGTTCGATCATCTGTCTCACTTTCCGCTGCTGACTCTTCAGCATGTCATTGAGATGGGAAATCTTCTCCTTCAGCGTCTCCACCTCTTCCTCCAGCTCTAACGACCTGGCAACGCGTGGTAGAGGGGGAGGCGGAGGGGGTAAAAACAGAGTGGGTTAGATCCAACATTCACCTGGTCCGGTAAAGGAAATTATCGCCAACTGGTCAGGGGTCACTGCGAGAGCAGGCGCCAACTGGTCAGGGGTCACTGCGAGAGCAGGCGCCAACTGGTCAGGGGTCACTGCGAGAGCAGGCGCCAACTGGTCAGGGGTCACTGCGAGAGCAGGCGCCAACTGGTCAGGGGTCACCGCGAGAGCAGGCGCCAACTGGTCAGGGGTCACCGCGAGAGCAGGCGCCAACTGGTCAGGGGTCACCGCGAGAGCAGGCGCCAATGGTCAGGGGTCACTGCGAGAGCAGGCGCCAACTGGTCAGGGGTCACCGCGAGAGCAGGCGCCACTGGTCAGGGGTCACCGCGAGAGCAGGCGCCAACTGGTCAGGGGTTACCGCGAGAGCAGGCGCCAACTGGTCAGGGGTCACCGCGAGAGCAGGCGCCAACTGGTCAGGGGTCACTGCGAGAGCAGGCGCCAACTGGTCAGGGGTCACTGCGAGAGCAGGCGCCAACTGGTCAGGGGTCACTGCGAGAGCAGGCGCCAACTGGTCAGGGGTCACTGCGAGAGCAGGCGCCAACTGGTCAGGGGGTCACTGCGAGAGCAGGCGCCAACTGGTCAGGGGTCAGACTTTGGGAGAGGTCATGAGTTCAAGGACCGTAACAGGACATTTGAAGTTCAGCCAGTAATTTTCCTACCTGTGGCGATCGGCCAGGCCAGCCTCCTGCTGCACCCGCATGTCCTCCAGCTGACGTTCGTTCTCTCTCATCCTCATCGCCAAGATTTGGTGCTCCTGCCCCGGAAATAAAGCACAGAAAGAGGCCATTAGCGTTCGGATCCCACCCGCCTCACCTGGCTCCTCCCCGACCCCCCCTCCAAAACCGAACCGTCAGCACCGACCCCTCCGCCCTACCTTTTCCATCCCGGTCATCAGCCTCTGGAGTTCCTCGATCCTCTTGTCCCGATCGGCCACTCTCTCCTCCGACCTCTGGAGGGATTCCCGGGCCTCTCCCAGTTGCACCTGATGGTGAGCTGCTTGATCCTGTTGGGGAGGAAATTGAGGGGGATTTCAGGATGGGGCAGCTGTTTTCCTGGCTCGCCCGAGCACCCCGAGATTGCACCTATTACAGTCAGAAGATCCCAACCAGTGGCAATTGCTCTCTCACTGACCCCCTGCAAGTCGTGATTGGCCGTGGTCAGGGAGAGGGCAATCGCCGCTGGCCGGGGTCAGGGAGAGGGCAATCGCCGCTGGCCGGGGTCAGGGAGAGGGCAATCGCCGCTGGCCGGGGTCAGGGAGAGGGCAATCGCCGCTGGCCGGGGTCAGTTAGAAACAATTGCAATTGCTCTCTAACTGACCCCCTGGCCAGTTGCAATTGCTCTCTAACTGACCCCCTGGCCAGTTGCAATTGCTCTCTAACTGACCCCCTGGCCAGTTGCAATTGCTCTCTAACTGACCCCCTGGCCAGTTGCAATTGCTCTCTAACTGACCCCTGGCCAGTCGCAATTGCTCTCTAACTGACCCCCTGGCCAGTTGCAATTGCTCTCTAACTGACCCCTGGTGTTGTTTTGTGGTTGTTGTTTTGTGGTGTTGTTTTGTGGGTCGCAATTGCTCTCTAACTGACCCCCTGGCCAGTCGCAATTGCTCTCTCACTGACCCCAATGGTTTGTTGTAGATTTTTGAACACCCACTCACACCCGCCACCCCATCTTTTGCTTCCCGTAGGCAGTACACTGGCCTAAAGGTGGCGCAGGCTGCGTCAGCGGGCAAACCTCACATGCTGCAGTATAGCACCGATCCGCCCAGAGTTACATCGGCCTTTCCCTCGGCCCAAACGTCCTGTCTGGACAGAATTCGAAACCCGCTCAAGATCCTCCAGGGAAACCCACCGGTCTCCCCACACCCCCCCCCTCCCCGCAACCGCGCCACACCCTCCCCCCAACCACAACCAGACACCGCCCTGCAAATTAAATATGCTCCCCCCCCACCCCACCACCACCCCTTCCCTCTCGCTCCCTTTGCATTCCAGGTGAATTTTACCAGCCTATGAGAAGCCAAAGGTACTGAGGCCAAAGTGCCACCTCCGGTGGCTCAGCTTGGCTACGGGGTGATGCCGAATTCTTCCGGGAAGTGCCTGACCATCCCCACCGCACCATCCTCACTACCCCCCCCCCCCCCCCCCAACCTTTACCTCCAGTGCCTTCCTCGCAGCCTCGTGTTTCTGCTCGGATTCCTGCAGTTTGCCGTACAGACGCCTTGTCGCTTCCCGCATTTTTTCGGTCTCCTCGTCGTTCCGTTCCGTCTGTTGAGGGGGTTTGGGGTGGGGGGGGGGGAAGGAGAACCGTAAGTGCCGTTGCTCCCTCTGCCGAATCCCACAACCGCTACACACCCCTCCTCCAAACACCTCAGTCGCGATTGCTCTCTCACTGACCCCCGGCCGGTAGCAATTGCTCTCTCACTGACCCCCGGCCGGTTGCAATGCTCTCTCACTGACCCCCGGCCGGTTGCAATTGCTCTCTCACTGACTGCCGGCCGGTTGCAATTGCTCTCTCGCTGACCCCCGGCCGGTTGCAATTGCTCTCTCACTGACTGCCGGCCAGTTGCAATTGCTCTCTCACTGACCCCGGCCGGTTGCAATTGCTCTCTCACTGACCCCGGCCGGTTGCAATTGCTCTCTCACTGACTGCCGCCGGTTGCAATTGCTCTCTCACTGACCCCGGCCGGTTGCAATGCTCTCTCAGTGACTGCCGGCCGGTCAGCAGTTCTCTCTCACTGCCCCGCCGGTCACAGTTGCTCTCTCACTGACCCCGGCCGGTTGCAATTGCTCTCTTCACTGACCCCGGCCGGTTGCAATTGCTTTCTCACTGACCCCGGCCGGTTGCAATTGCTCTCTCACTGACTGCCGGCCGGTTGCAATTGCTCTCTCACTGACCCCGGCCGGTTGCAATTGCTCTCTCAGTGACTGCCGGCCGGTCACAGTTGCTCTCTCACTGACCCCGGCCGGTCACAGTTGCTCTCTCACTGACCCCGGCCGGTCGCAATTGCTCTCTCACTGACCCTGGCTGGTCGCAATTGCTCTCTCACTGACCCCCAGCCGGTTGCAATTGCTCTCTCAGTGACCCTGGCCGGTCGCAATTGCTCTCTCACTGACCCCCGCCGGTCGCAATGCTCTCTCACTGACCCCGGCCGGTCGCAATTGCTCTCTCACTGACCCCAGCCAGTGTCAATTGCTCTCTCACTGACCCCCAGCCGGTCGCAATGCTCTCTCACTGACCCCTGCTGTTCGCAATTGTTCTCTAACTGACTACTGGCTAGTCGCAATTGCTCTCTCACTGACCCCCTGCCAGTCGCAACTGAGATCCCTTCTCCCACCCCTCACACCGCCTGTGACTCATAAGAATCTGGGTGGTGCCCCCTATTGGCCACTGAACACCTCACCCACCTGGGGCGTCCTTCTGTCCACTAACATCACCCCCTCCCCTTCCCGTCCACACACTCTCTGTACCAGTTCCTTGAGCTCCTGGGCTGACACTGGGGTCACCCAGAAGGAGGGGGTTGGGGGTTGAGGTTATCCGCCTGTGGGACATGGGTGTTGCTGGCTGGGCCAGCATTTATTGCCCGCCCCAAGTTGCCCCTTGGAGGGGGCAATTGAGAGTCAACCACATTGCTGTGTGGCTCTGGAGTCACACGTAGGCCAGACCGGGGTAAGGACAGGAGATTTCCTTCTCTAAAGGGGACCAGATGGCTTTTTTTTTTTTTACAACAATGGATGACAGTTGTCATGCTTACTGTTACCAAGGCATGGATGGCACAGCGGGTTAGCACTGCTACCCTCACAACGCCAGGGACCCGGGTTCAATTCCCATATCGGGTCACCGTCTCTGTGGAGACTGCATGTTCTCCCCGTGACTGCGTGGGTATCCTCCGGGTGCTCCGGTTTCCTCCCACAATCTGAAAGATGTGTAGGTTAGGGTGGATTGGCCATGCTAAATTGTCCCTTAGTGTCCAAAGATGTGTAGGTTAGGGTGGATTGGCCATGCTAAATTGTCCCTTAGTGTCCAAAGATGTGCAGGTTAGGGTGGATTGGCCATGCTAAATTGTCCCTTAGTGCCCAAAGATGTGTTTTGGGCAAGGTTTTTAGGGTGGATTGGCCATGCTAAATTGTCCCTTAGTGCCCAAAGATGTGCAGGTTAGGGTGGATTGGCCGTGCTAAATTGTCCCTTAGTGCCCAAAGATGTGTCAGGTTAGGGTGGATTGGCCGTGGCTAATTGTCCCTTAGTGCCAAAGATGTGCGGGTTAGGGTGGATTGGCCGTGCTAAATTGTCCCTTAGTGTCCAAAGATGTGTAGGGTTAGGGTGGATTGCCGTGCTAAATTGCCCCTTAGTGCCCAAAGATGTGCAGGTTAGGGTGGATTGGCCGTGCTAAATTGTCCCCTTAGAGTCAAGGAGACGAGCTCGAGTAAATAAGTTGGGATATAAGAAATAGGAGCAGGAGTCGGCCATCCAGCCCCTCGAGCCTGCCCCGCCATTCAATAAGATCGTGGCTGATCTGAAGTCGATCAGTTCCACTTACCCACTTTTGCCCCTTAATCCTCAATTCCCTTACTGGTCAAAAATCTATCTATCCGTGACTTAAATATATTCAGCGAGGTAGCCTCCACCACTTCAATGGGCAGAGAATTCCAGAGACTCACCACCCTCTGGGAAAAGAAGTTCCTCCTCAACTCTGATCTAAATTAACTCCCCCTTACTTTGAGGCCGTGCCCTCTAGCTCTGGTTTTCTTTCTAAAGGGAAATAACCTCGCTCCTTGGGTGCAGACTCGATGGGCCAAACAGCCTCCCTCTGCACTGTCAGTTTCCTATGACCACTTTTCAATTCCAGAGAGGATTTCCACAGCGACTTCATTGCGGTGTTAATGTAAGCCAACTGGTGACACTAATAAATAAACTTTAAATATTAACGAACCACTCGGGTTTATATTTGTTCTGGCGACAATAGGTGATCGTTGTCACGGTCACCGTTACCGAGACTCGCTCCCAATCCCTGATTTTATTAATCGGATTTTAATTCCCGCCTGGGGTGGGATTCGAACCCGCTTCGCTCCCCAGAGGCTGCGAGGGTCCCTGAATGGTTAGTCCTGTGACATTAGCACGATGCCACGAAACGTCCCCTCCTTCCAGACAAAAGACACAAACCCATACGCATGCAGGCATATGACAACACGTTAATGACCTCCCTGGATGGACACGGCACTGACCTGTGTACCCGTGTTTATCAAATGATGTGGCCTGGCCCAGTTCACGCCGGAATCCAGCTCAACTCTGTCCCCCTGCCCCGTCACTCCCTAATCAACACAAAACAAAACTCAACACGTCAACCGCGTACACCTTCTAATCAACACCTACATTTAAATAGCGCCTATAACACAGTAAAGTATGGGCTCAAGCAGGTTACAGAGATTGGGATGGGGGTGTAGGGGCTGGAGGAGGTTACAGAGACAGGGAGGGGGTGTAGGAGGCTGGAGTGGGTTACAGAGATAGGGAGGGGGGTTGTAGGGGGTGGGGGAGGTTACAGAGATAGGGAGGGGTGTAGGAGGCTGGAGTGGGTTACAGAGATAGGAGGGGGGGTTGTAGGGGGCTGGAGTGGGTTACAGAGATAGAGAGGGGTGGTGGGGGGCTGGAGGAGGTTACAGAGATAGGGAGGGGGTGTAGGGGGCTGGAGGAGGTTACAGAGATAGGGAGGGGGGGTGTAGGGGGCTGGAGTGGGTTACAGAGATAGGGAGGGGGGTGTAGGGGGCTGGGGGAGGTTACAGAGATAGGGAGGGGGTGTAGGAGGTGGAGTGGGTTACAGAGATAGGAGGGGGGTGTAGGGGGCTGGGGGAGGTTACAGAGACAGGGATGGGGTGTGTAGGGGGCTGGAGTGGGTTACAGAGACAGGGATGGGGTTGTAGGGGGCTGGAGTGGGTTACAGAGATAGAGAGGGGGTGTGGGCTGGAGGAGGTTACAGAGATAGGGAGGGGGGGTTGTAGGGGGCTGGAGTGGGTTACAGAGATAGGGAGGGGGGGTGTAGGGGGCTGGAGTGGGTTACAGAGATAGGGAGGGGGTTAGGGGCTGTAGGGGGTTACAGAGATAGGGTGGGTGTGTAGGGGATCACAGAAATAAAGGTAGATAGGAATAAGGAATTTCCTTCTACCTCAGATTGGGGGCAGTAGTCCACAACATCAGTCTTCACTCCGTTCGTTCGCCCGTACAATCGTTCACGAATATTTTGCATCGAATGTCGGACCTGTAACAGCCACAGAATCAGGTACAGCACGGGGTTAGATACAGAGTAAAGCTCCCTCTACACTGTCCCCCCATCAAACACTCCCAGGACAGGTACAGCACGGGGTTAGATACAGAGTAAAGCTCCCTCTACACTGTCCCCCCATCAAACACTCCCAGGACAGTACAGCACGGGGTTAGATACAGAGTAAAGCTCCCTCTACACTGTCCCCCATCAAACACTCCCAGGACAGGTACAGCATGGGGTTAGATACAGAGTAAAGCTCCCTCTACACTGTCCCCCAATCCAGGACAGGTACAGCATGGGGTTAGATACAGAGTAAAGCTCCCTCTACACTGTCCCCCATCAAACACTCCCAGGACAGGTACAGCACGGGGTTAGATACAGAGTAAAGCTCCCTCTACACTGTCCCCCATCAAACACTCCCAGGACAGGTACAGCACGGGGTTAGATACAGAGTAAAGCTCCCTCTACACTGTCCCCCATCAAACACTCCCAGGACAGGTACAGCACGGGGTTAGATACAGAGTAAAGCTCCCTCTACACTGTCCCCCATCAAACACTCCCAGGACAGGTACAGCACGGGGTTAGATACAGAGTAAAGCTCCCTCTACACTGTCCCCATCAAACACTCCCAGGACAGGTACAGCACAGGGTTAGATACAGAGTAAAGCTCCCTCTACACTGTCCCCCATCAAACACTCCCAGGACAGGTACAGTACGGGGTTAGATACAGAGTAAAGCTGGATTATTAATCCAGAAACTCCAGCTAATACTCTGGAGGACCCCGGGTTCAAATCCCGCCACAGCAAATGGTGGAATTTGAATTTAATAAAAAGAAATCTGGAATTAAGAATCTACTGATGACCCATTGTTGGAAAAACCTATCCTGTTCCATTTAGGGAAGGAAATCTGCCATCCTTACCCTGGTCTGGCCTACACGTGACTCCAGAGCCACACAGCAATGTGGTTGACTCTCAACTGCCCCTCCAAGGGGCAACTAGGGATGGGTGATAAGTGCTGGATCAGCCAGCGACACCCGTGTCCCAGGAATGAACAGATAAAAACAAACCTCCTTGAAGTGTTTGAGTTCCGTGCGGAGCTGTCTCAGCGAGGACTCCTGGGCGATTTGAGAATCAGCCAACATGCCTTTGATGTCAGGATCATATAGACTGCGTGTCTGGAAAGTAAAGAGATTTCCCGTTAGGATAGAACAATACACAGTGTAGAAACAGGCCCTTCGGCCCAACCACACTATAGTCGCCCCCCAGCTAGTGCACATCTTTGGACACTAAGGGGCAATTTAGCACGGCCAATCCACCCTAACCTGCACATCTTTGGACACTAAGGGGCAATTTAGCATGGCCAATCCACCCTAACCAGCACATCTTTGGACACTAAGGGCAATTTAGCAGGCCAATCCACCTAACCAGCACATCTTTGGAACTAAGGGGCAATTAGCACGGCCAATCCACCCTAACCTGCACATCTTTGGACACTAAGGGACAATTTAGCACGGCCAATGCACCTAACCTACACATCTTTGGACACTAAGGGACAATTTAGCATGGCCAATGCACCCTAACCTGCACATCTTTTGGACTGTGGAAGGAAACAAGAGCACCCAAAGGAAACCCATGCAGACACGGGGAGAATGTGCAGTCTCCACACAGAGTCTGGAATTGAACCCGGGTCCCTGACACTGTGAGGCAGCAGTGCTAACCCACTGTGCCACCATCTGATGCCAGATCACTGTAGTCTCTTGCAATCCCTTGGCGGGGCTGTGTCAAATAGAGCATTTGCCACACAAAGTAGGGGCAAAACGGGATATGAAACTAGTCTCAACAAGAATAATAGGACCCTCTCACTACTAAGCTCATAGCTGACTGCGCCCAAAGGATAGACCAACCCCTCCCCACCACCCTGCACCATCCTCCTTCACCCCGCTGTTGCTCCAACCTTCCCCTGCTGGGAGGAGGCTGGGTGGTGCCCCCTCATCCCGTGGATAGAGGGGAGGGAGAGCAGCAAGACTCCATGGGCTTGCATCCCAGGGATTGGGGTGGATACAAGGTGAAGGACAATGCAGCCATTGCGTCACCGCTCAGGGAAAATCATGGGGGTGGGGGGGGGGGTGCAGAAATGAGCTGGGAAAACAAAGGTTGGGCCAAACTCACCCAAGATAGAGGGCAGTGGAGGCAATTGGCAAGTTAGAGGAGAAGTTTTGTTCAATGATTGGACTCTTGCTCCCATCCACTCTAAACTAAAAGACATTATTTCCAATTAACCGACAATCAGAAATACGTCAGGTATGGCGAACATAGATCAGTAAACAGATTAACGTAATCAAAGACAGATCAATCAAACCATTGAACACATTGCAGCTATCCTTCTGAACTAAGTGATTCCCAATTAATCCATTTTAAATTGGCAACCAAACGTAGATCAGGTCACTCAGCAATCTGAACATAGATTAGTGAGCAGATTCACGTAATCAAACACAGATCGGTCAAACCACTGAACACTTCAGCCATTATTTCAATTTCTTTGGAGAAAAGAACAAGTGACGAAGCGGGGTAGGATGAAAGAGAAAGAGAGAGACAGACAGACAGAGAGGACAGGATAAATGAACAAAGACCATCGCCTGGGCCCGATAGAGAAGGAGGCCCAACACCTCTTGGGCTGCTAAGTACCTTCAGGATTTCACCAGTGGTCTCATCCCAGGCTGAGTCGGCGCTGCCCTTGGAGGTCACGACAGCGTAGGCCCGGCCTACAGGCTACAAGGCAGGAAACGGGGGGGGGGGGGGGGGGGGGGGGGAGGAAAATAAAAATAATGAGTGGAGCTGGTCAACCTTTAAGACTAATCAAGAGAATCGTGGCTCGGAGATCTGTCCTTTCTAAGACTGGGAAGCATCTCTCACTCTGTCTCCAGATTGTAAATTATCCGTAATACCCCAGCCGCCGCCCCCCACCCCACGGCGGGTTGTCTGGGAGAAATGTTGGGTGGACGTTGCCCACCTGAGTGAGTGCCCGTGAGTGGGAGGACTGGCCAAAGCCCCCCAGGCCGGGTTCACACCAGCGCCTCTCTACCCAGACGAGCTGGAGGTAGGGGGAGACATTGGCTTATTCCTGCTAACACACCCCCACCATCTCTCTCTCTCTCTCTCTCTGATCCACTCGGAACGTGCAAACTGGATTTGAATAGCAAAGGAGGGGGAGTTGAGAGAGAGTGAGCGAGAGAGAGAGAGAGAGAGAGAGAACATTATTGGTGGGGTGGGGGAGATAGTTTGGAAAGGCCCTTGTGGCATAAAATGCTTACCCCCACTAAAACGTCCCCTCACCACCACCCACCCCCATCACGCTCCATGCCACTGTGGCAGTGACTCCCTCCCCCTTCCCCTCCAGTAAGGCAAAGCCCCCCTACTTCCCACCACCCCTTTCCCACCAGTGTGGAAAAGCCCCCCTTACCTCCTCCTCCTCTCCAGAGTGGCAATGCCCCTTTCTTCTCCCTCCTTCCCTCTCTTGGAGTCGGGAGCGCCCGCTTTGTTCCTCCCTCCCGGGCTCAAGACGGCGACCGAGCTGTGGGCTATTCAACCGGGGAGGGGGAGGCATCACAGTCGAGGGGAGGGGGGCCAGTCCCCATCCTGCGGATGGCCAATTCCCTCCCCCTCATCGCGCTCCGGCCCTTCCCCCTGCAAAACACCCACCCCTCTAAAGCAGAGGAGGGCCCCCAGCCACCCACACGCCCACCCACCCACCCATGGAACTGCAGACACCTTTCTCTTGACTTGGTCCCGCTCCAGAGGTTCTTCGTTGGTCTGGAGGGTGAGTCTCAATCGGCGTACATCCTGCGGGGTTGGGGGAGAGAGGTCGATTAGTGAGTGGGCGGAATTGTATAGAAACATAGAACATTACAGCACAGTTACGGGCCCTTTGGCCCTCGATATTGTGCCGAGCTTTGTCCGAAACCAAGATCAAACTATCCCACTCCCTATCATCCTGGTGTGCTCCATGTGCCTATCCAATAACGGCTTGTAAAGTTCCTAATGTGTCCGACTCCACTATCACAGCAGGCAGTCTATTCCACACAGGTGCTTTGGTCCGCCTTGTTGTCTAACGCGGGGCGTACACGCGATGGGTCGCGAGAGGGCTGCTCTTGCATTTTTTTCGAGAGTATCCTAGTGCTTCACGTCGTTAGTATACGCTTGACCTGGACCATTTGATGGGCAACACGACAGCTCAGTGACTATCGCTGTGCTGTGCGGATTTGGGGTCTGCGTTGGTGGGAGTTTGCGCATTCTCCCCGTGCTCGCGTGGGTTTTCTCTGGGCGCTCCGGTTTCCTCCCACATCCCAAAGATGTGCTCTTAGGCTGATTGGCAGAACAAATTCTCCCTAAATTGTCTCAAATTTGCTTTTTAATCCATAGATCTATAAACATGGACAGGGATCGTGGGTAGAGATGGGAACATCAGGGTGGCGGCGCGGGCTCGTTGGGCCGAAGGGCCTGTTTCCCCCGTGCTGTTTTGTTCTCTGTTCTCTTTTCTTTATCCCAACCACTCTCTGAGTGAAGAATCTACCTCAGACATCCCTCCTATATCTCCCACCATCAACCTTAGAGTTATGCCCCCTCGTAACAGCTACATACACCCGAGGAAATAGTCTCTCTCTATCAGTCCCCCTCATCATCTTATAAACCTCTCCTCTCATCCTCCTCTGCTCTAAAGAGAAAAGCCCCAGCTTCCCCTCAACCTTCCCTCATAAGACCTACCCTCCAAACCAGGCAGCATCCTGGTAAATCCTCTCTCCAATGCTTCCACATCCTTCTTATAGTGAGGTGACCAGAAGTGAACACAATATTCTAAATATGGTCTCACCGAGGTCCTGTACCGTTCCACCGCTCTGAAACTCAAACCCCCTGTTAATAAACGCTAACACACTACAAGCCTTCTTCACGGCTTGAGTGGCAACCCTCAGAGATCTGTGGATATGAACCCCAATGTCTCTCTGTTCCTCCACAATCCTCAGAACTCTGCCGTTGACCCTGTAATCCACATTCAAGTTTGTCCTACCAAAATCAATCACCTCGCACTTATCAGGGTTAAACTGCATCTGCCACTTTTCGGCCTAGCTCTGCATCCTATCAACGTCTCTTTGCGGCCTACAAGAGCCCTCCACCTCATCCACTACTCCACCAATCTTGGCGCCGTCAACAAATTTACTGACCCACCCTTCAGCCCCCACCTCTTCCAAGTCCTTGATAAAAATCACCAATAGCAGAGCACTGACCCCCTGTAATACACTGCTGGTAACTGGCCTCCAGTCTGAAAATTTCCCCCCCCCCCCCCCCCCCCCTCTGAGACAGCCAGTTACTTATCCAATCGGCCAAATTTTCCTTCTATCCCACACCTCCTTACCTTCTTCATCAGCCTACCATGGGGAACCTTATCAAACGCCTTACTAAAATCCACGTATACATCAACTGCTCTACCTTCGTCTACACACTTAGTTTCCGCCTCAGAGAATTCAATCAAATTTGAGAGGCAGGACCTACCCCTCATGAAGCCGTGCTGACTATCCAGGATTAAACTGCATCTTTCCGAGTGGTCATACATGCTATCCCTCCTTCCATTAACTTACCGACCGCTGAAGTAAGCTAATTACCAGAGTCATTCCTGTATTCTTTCTCGAAGAGAGGAACAATATTCCCCACTCCCCAGTCCCCTGGCACTATCCCCGTGGACAGTGAGGACCCAAAGATCAAAGCCAAAGGCTCTGCAAATCTCATCCCTTGCCTCCCAAAGTATCTCAGGATGTATCCCATCTGAGTAAAGAACCTACATCTGTTCATTATCCGTCACTCCTCAATTTAAAGTTATGTCCCCTCGTGCTAGTATTGGGAGGGGTGGGGGAGGTGTGTTCCTAACAGCGCTGTGGGTGTACCACACAGGGGGACTGTGGCAGGTTCAAGATGGTGGCTCACCCACCACCTTCTCAAGGGGCAATTAGGATAGGTGATTAACACTGGGCCATTACAAAACGAGAACACTTAACAGGAGGAGTTGAGAAGCTCTGGAGCAGAGCAGAATCTTGTAAACACTTATGCAAAAGCGTCAGTAATCAGGGTCTGTGCAGTAACGCAGTCAATAAACCAACATATTCTACAATCATTAACCATTCTTCAATCATTCACTGAAGTTTTACATTTACCTTTCAAACTGATATCACAACTAAATGTCTGACCCTCCCCGCAGTGCAGCGCTCCGTCAGCACCGATCCTCCCCACAGTGCGGCGCTCCCTCGGCACCGACCCCCCCGCAGTGCGGCTCTCCCTCGGCACCGACCCTCCCCGCAGTGCGGCGCTCCCTCGGCACCGACCCCCCCGCAGTGCGGCGCCCCTCGGCACCGACCCCCCGCAGTGCGGCGCTCCCTCGGCACCGACCCCCCCGCAGTGCGGGCTCCTCGGCCCCCCCCGCAGTCGGCGCTCCCTCGGCACCGACCCCCCCGCAGTGCGGCGCTCCCTCGGCACCGACCCCCGCAGTGCGGCGCTCCTCGGCACCGACCCCCCCGCAGTGCGGCGCTCCCTCGGCACGACCCCCCCGCAGTGCGGCGCTCCCTCGGCACGACCCCCCCCCCGCAGTGCGGCGCTCCCTCGGCACCGACCCCCCCGCAGTGCGGCGCTCCCTCGGCACCGACCCCCCCGCAGTGCGGCGCTCCCTCGGCACCGACCCCCCCGCAGTGCGGCGCTCCCTCGGCACCGACCCCCCCGCAGTGCGGCGCTCCCTCGGCACCGACCCCCCCGCAGTGCGGCGCTCCCTCGGCACCGACCCCCCCGCAGTGCGGCGCTCCTCGGCACCGACCCCCCGCAGTGCGGCGTCCCTCGCAGACCCCCCGCAGTGCGGCGCTCCCTCGGCACAGACCCCCCCGCAGTGCGGCGCTCCCTCGGCACCGACCCCCCGCAGTCGGCGCTCCCTCGGCACCGACCCCCCCGCAGTGCGGCGTGGGCTCCCTCG
>JAGIQG010000042.1:4021302-4128802 GCA_024679065.1 Sphyrna mokarran | reverse complement strand
GACGCTGGGACCGGGACCTTGCCCGCTGGCGGCTAGTTTGAGGAAGTTCAGATCTTGCTGACGTCAGCCTCGGCGTTTGGGCAGGGCGGGGAGGGGAGGGGAGGGGTGGGGAACCTCCCCGCTCGGTGAAACTCTCTGATTCTGTTCCCTGGAAGGGCTTGTCTGGCCGTTGAGTTTACCCAGGCGAACGCAGCACACATTCCAAGGAGATGAGTGAACTGTCTGTGAGCGAGGCAGCCGGAGCAGACAGCATTCCCCCTGTCTCATCAAGAGGAAAGCAAACAGATTAAATCAATCCCTTCTCACAGGGGTGGGGCTGGGGCATGCCTGTGTGTGGGATCTTGCTGTGTCAGAATCAGGCTGTCACCCTGCCCCTCTCTGGGGTTAGCACTGCTTGCCTCACAGCGCCAGGGACCTGGGTTCGATTCCCGGCTCGGGTCACTGTGCAGAGTTTGCACATTCTCCCCATCTCTGAGTGGGTTTCCTTCCACAGTCCGAAAGACGCGCTGGTTAGGGTCTGGATTGTGCTAAATTCTCCCTCAGTGTAACCCGAAACAGGAGTGTGGGGGATTTTCACAGTAACTTCATCGCGGTGTTAACGTAAGCCGGCTTGTAACGATAATAAATAAGATTAAACTAAATAAAATCTGGGATTGAGAGCGAATGTCGGTAACAGCAACCGTGGCAACGATCGTCGATTGTCGCAAAGAAATAAACCCATCTGGTTCACTAATGTCCCCTTTAGGGAAGGAAATCTGCTGTCCTTACCCCGGTCTGGCCTACACGTGACTCCCAGAGCCCCCCAGAATAGTCACAGTTAGTACTGCCTGCTGAATTGCCGTTATTGTTAAAATTTGTTGGGAATATTGGCACAGTGGGTTAACACCACTGCCTCACAGTGCCAGGGACCCAGGGTTCGGTTCCCAGCTTGAGTCACTGTGTAGAGTTTGCACATTGTCCCCGTGTCTGCGTGGGTTTCCTCCCACACTCCAAAAGACGTGCAGGTTAGGGTGGATTGGCCGTGCTAAATTGTCCCTTAGTGTCCAAAGATGTGCAGGTTAGGGTGGATTGGCCATGCTAAATTGTTCCTTAGTGTCCAAAGACGTGCAGGTTAGGGTGGATTGGCCGTGCTAAATTGTCCCTTAGTGTCCAATGATGTGCAGGTTAGGGCGGATTGGCCATGCTAAATTGTTCCTTAGTGTCCCAGAGATGTGTAAATTATGTGGATTGGCCATGCTAAATTGCCTCAGTGTCAGGGGAATTAGCTAGGGTAAACGCATGGGGTTATGGGGAAAGGATGGGACTGTGATCGGTGCAGACTTGACGGGCCAAATGGGCTCCTTGTTGGGCTTCTGCGATCTGTAAGGAAGTTCCTCCTCCTGACTGATACATTTGATGACCTTACAGCGTGGGAAGTTCCTGTCCTGCCAACAGGGATCCCTTCCCCACGTTAGACGCATTCCTTCCCGGTGTGCATCTTGGGAACGGCGACAACTATCGGTGATTGTTGTCCAAGATAAAAACCATCCCCAAATTCCCATTTTCCCTGTGACGCCATTACATTTGCCTCTGTTTGCCCGCCTACCCTGGTGAATGGGTTGAGGTGGTGGTATTAGAGATGGAGAGAAGCTCACACGCGCCCCCTACGTCCTTGGACACCAGTTGGAGTCCCACTCCGGGAGGCCGCTGGCTGTCCCAAAGTGCCGACAACGGAATTCGCAGCGGTCACTATGTGGGGGAAGCAGGGTGGCCGGCGGGCTTACATTGCGGTCCCACAAGCAACAATTCGAGAATCGCCCAGGTTTGCAGGGGTAAAGTATCGACCCCATAGCGGGGGGGGACCTGCTAATGTTAATCCGCAACTTCCCAGTCTCCCGCCTTATCCCCCTCGATTCCCTTCCTGATTAAAGATCAGTCTCAGTGACCCAGTCTCTCCAGCTCTCTGCTGCATAAAATTCCACAGATTCACTCCCCTCCCACAGCAGAAATTCTTCCTCGTCTGTGTCAAGACACACACAAAACACACACACAGACAGAGACATATAGAGCAAGAGAGAGTGAGAGAGAGCGAGAGACAGGCAGAGAGAAAGAGAGAGACACACACACACACACACACAAAATCAACTACATGAGGTTCCTGGAACAGAGTTTGCTGCGGGACTGCCTTGGGCTGCAGGCAAGCTTTTAGAAGACTTTACGTCCTTGCAGTTTGTAATTAACAGACTCCCTCCCTTATCGCAGACACGGTCAGCCTCTCCCCAGGACTCCAGCCAACAGGGAATAAGGCCACCTTTCACACATCACCAGCCTACCGGGGAACGGGGTGGGGAGTTACAAAACCTTAGGTACAATGTCCCCCCCCCCGCCTTCGCTCCCCTCCCCTCCACCTTGGTAAACGTCAGGCACGTCCCAAAACCCTCGTTTTAAACGAGATGTGAATTTCTACAGGGGGAGACGGAAATAAATACTCACAGTTTTCGCAGGTTCGACTTGAAGGTCAGAAATAGACAGGACCCTGGACGCACTCATCCCTCTCCTGGACTCAAAACCCGAAAAGTTTCTTGGGATTTAAACAAAAAATAAATTTAAAAAGAGATACGAAGGTTTTTTTAGACATACATAGCGGCTAGACAGGGGAGAGCAACAGCAAACACGGAGTAATCTCTCAGAAAGACTGAAACTCCTCCCTCGGTGTCTACACCCGCCCGCCCTCATTCACAAAGGGGACACACTCCCAGCAATTGATACATGGCCTGGCCAATCAGAGGCCTCACCAACCTCTATTGGTCAGCCAGCCAGCCAATCACATCCCTTCCCAAATGGTTTTTCCACACCACCCCCCCCCCCCCAAAACCAATCAGCACTTGGTGCAACGAGGGCATTTCACTTGGGGGTAGGATGGGTTGGGATCGTAAAGTCAGAGGGTGTCCCGACAGGGCAGGGAGAGGCCATTCCACCCATTGAGTCTGTGCTGACCACAGTCCCACCCAGGCCCCATCCCCACAGAATCAGAGGATTTCCTACAGGGCAGGAAGAGGCCATTCAGCCCATCGAGTTTGCACCAATCCTATCCCCATAGAATCCTTACAGTGCAGGCAAAAGGCCATTCAGCCCATCGAGTCTGCACTGACCACAGTCCCACCCAGCCCTCTCCCCACAGAAGCCCTACAGGGCAGGCAAAAGGCCATTCAGCCCATCGAGTCTGCACTGACCACAGTCCCACCCAGGCCCTCTCCCCACAGAAACCCTACAGGGCAGGCAAAAGGCCATTCAGCCCATCGAGTCTGCACTGACCACAGTCCCACCCAGGCCCTCTCCCCACAGAAACCCTACAGGGCAGGCAAAAGGCCATTCAGCCCATCGAGTCTGCACTGACCACAGTCCCACCCCACAGAAACCCTACAGGGCAGGCAAAAGGCCATTCAGCCCATTGAGTGTGTGCACCAACCAGGCCCTATGCCCATATCCCAAACACACTTACCCGCCAATCCACCCTAACCTACACATCTTTCGACACTAAGGGGCAATTTAGCACGGCCAATCCATCTTTGGAGCGCGGGAGGAAACCAGAGCACCAAGAGGAATCCCACACAGACATGGGGAGAATGTGCATACTCCACACAGACAGTGACCCAAGCCAGGAATCGAACCCGGGAGCCGTGAATGGAGCAGTGCTAACCCACTGTGCCACAGCGCTGTCCACGGTACAGGGGAAGTGTTGTAAGTTTTTCCCCTACTTTAATTCCCTCCAAAGACCCCCTTCCCCCACCCTCCCACCCCTACATCCCCTCCCTATTTCTGTAACCTCCTCCCATCCCCTACACCCCCTCCCTATCTCTGCCCCTTTCCCACTCCTCCAATCCCTACACCCTCTCCTATCTCTGTAACCTCCTCCAGCCCCTACACCCCCTCCCTATCTCTGTAACCTCCTCCAGCCCCTACACCCTCCCTATCTCTGTAACCTCCTCCAGCCCCTACACCCCCTCCCTATCTCTGTAACCTCCTCAGCCCTACACCCCTCCCTATCTCTGTAACCTCCTCCAGCCCCTACACCCCCTCCCTATCTCTGTAACCTCCTCCAGCCCTACACCCCTCCCTATCTCTGTAACCTCCTCCAGCCCCTACACCCCTCCCTATCTCTGTACCCTCCTCCAGCCCCTACAACCCTCCCTATCTCTGTACCCTCCTCCAGCCCCTACAACCCTCCCTATCTCTGTACCCTCCTCCAGCCCCTACAACCCTCCCTATCTCTGTACCCTCCTCCAGCCCCTACAACCCTCCCTATCTCTGTAACCTCCTCCAGCCCCTACAACCCTCCCTTTCTCTGTAACCTCCTCCAGCCACTAAACACTTCCTATCTCTGTAACCTCATCCAGCCCCTAAACCCTCCCTATCTCTGTACCTTCCTCCAGCCCCTACAACCCTCCCTATCCTGTAACCTCCTCCAGCCCCTACACCCCTCCTATCCTGTAACTCCTCCAGCCCTCCACCCCGTCTCTGTAACCTCTCCAGCCTCCCCTCACCCCCTCCCTATCTCTGTAACCTCTCAGCCCCTACACCCTCCCTATCTGTAACCTCCTCCAGCCCCTACACCCCTCCCCTATCTCGTAACCTCCTCCAGCCCTCCACCCCCCTCCCTATCTCTGTAACCTCTCCAGCCCCTACACCCCCTCCCTATCTCTGTAACTCCTCCAGCCCCCCACCCCCTCCCTATCTCTGTAACCTCCTCCAGCCCTACACCCCCTCCCTATCTCTGTAACCTCCTCCAGCCCCCTACACCCCCTCCCTACTCTGTAACCTCCTCCAGCCCCTACACCCCCTCCCTATCTCTGTAACCTCCTCCAGCCCCTACACCCCTCCCTATCTCTGTAACCTCCTCCAGCCCCTACACCCCTCCCTATCTCTGTAACCTCTCCAGCCCTACAACCCTCCTACTCTGTAACCTCCTCCAGCCCTACAACCCTCCCTATCTCTGTAACCTCCTCCAGCCCCTACAACCCTCCCTATCTCTGTAACCTCCTCCAGCCCCTACACCCCTCCCTATCTCTGTAACCTCCTCCAGCTCCTACAACCCTCCCTATCTCTGTAACCTCCTCCACCCTACAACCCTCTTTATCTCTGTAACTCTCCAGTCCCTCACACCCCCTATCTCTGTAACCTCCTCCGCCAGCCCCTCACCCCCTCCCTATCTCTGTACTCCTCCGCCCCTACACCCCCTCTATCTTGTACTCTCCACACATCCTTTTGTAACCTCTCGTTTTGTTACCTCCTCCAGCCCCCTACACCCCCTTCCCTATCTCTGTAACCTCCTCCAGCCCCCTTACACCCCTCTCCCTATCCTGTACCTCCTCCAGTCCCCTACACCCCTCCCTATCTCTGTAACCCCCCCAGACCCCTACACCTCTCCTATCTCTGTAACCTGCTCCAGTCCCCTACACCCCCTCCCTATCTCTGTAACCCCCTCCAGCCCCCTACACCCTCTCCCTATCTCTGTAACCTGCTCCAGTCCCTACATCCCCTCCCTATCTCTGTAACCTCCTCCAGCCCCTACACCTTCTCCCTCTCTCTGTAACCCTCCTCCAGCCCCCTCCACACTCCTCCCTATTTCTACGGAGAATGAGGGGGAGACCTAATAGAGATTTATAAAATTATGATGGGCATAGATAGGAGTAAACAGCGGGAAGCTTTTTCCCTGGGTCAGAGGTACAATCACGAGGGGGGGGGGAATCACAGATTCAAGGTGAGGGGGACGAGATTTAACTCCTGTATCAGAGAGACATACGTTACACAGAGGGTGGTGGGGGACCTGGAACGCACTGCCAAGCAGGGAGCCGGACACACTGGGATTGTTTACCTGGATAGCCACATGAACAGAATGGGAATGGAGAGATACAGAAGAATGGTTTAGTTGGACCAAGGAGCAGCACAGGCTTGGAGGGCCGAAGGGCCTGTTTCCTGCATCATACTTTGTTCTTTTGTTACAGTCACCAATCCCCGGCGCCTCCCCACGTGGCTCGGGACAGAATCTGCTGGAAATCGGATCCTGGGACTTCGAACAAAAAAGAACAAAGAACAAAACAGCACGGGAAACAGGCCCTTCGGCCCAACGAGCCCGCGCCGCCACCCCCGATGTTCCCACCTCTACTCGTGATCCCTGTCCATGTTTATAGATCTATGGATTAAAAACCAAATTTGAGACAATTTAGGGAGAAATTGTTCTGCCAGTCAGCCTAAGAGCACATCTTTGGGATGCGGGAGGAAACTGGAGCACCCGGAGAAAACCCACGCAAGCACGGGGAGAATGCACAAACTCCCACAGGCACAGGCCCCAAATCCATGTATCTGCACAGCACAGCGATAGTCACTGAGCTGTTGTGTTGCCCGTCAAATGGTCCAGGTCAAGTGTACACTAACGACGTGAAGCACTAGGATACTCTCGAAAAATCAAGAGCAACCCTCTCACTTGTGACAAAGTGAGAGGGGAGTTTGTTGGGATCTCGCAGAATGTAGCATCATTCCCCAGAATAATAATTCCACCTCACCCTGTTGTTAACGCAGTTCCAACTGTGTCACATACCCCTAATCTCATTCCAAACTGCCTCTGGCTCAAGTTTTTCCTTTCTACGCCCAGTATGGATTACAATGCCCGTGCGTCACCCGCTCTCTGTCAAGTGGAGATGTTGGCTTTGGACTGGGGTAAACGCAGCAAGAAGTCTCACAACACCAGGTTAAATCTATCAGGTTTATTTGATAGTAAACCCGCAAACTCTACTTTGTCAAGTGTGTCAACTGACGGAGGAACAGCATTTCTGAAACCTTGTTGGTTTACTGTCAAATATACCGGTTGGGACTTTAACCTGGTGTTGTGAGACTTTTTACTGTGTTTACCTGCACTGACCAAGATAAAGGCAGTTGTAGATTGTTAAGCAGGTAAATCACATATAAATACAACCCTGCCAAGACTCCCAGTTTTACTATTTGCAATGATAAACGTCGTTCTTTGATGTTTTGCGATTTGGCTCAGGATAAACAGAAATTTCCGTGAGCACCGACCCTCCCACAGCGCGGCGCTCCCCCGGCACCGACCCTTCCGCAGCGTGGCGCTCCCCTGGCACCGACCCTCCCGCAGCGCAGCGTCCCCCGGCACCGACCCTCCCGCAGCGCGGCGCTCCCCCGGCACCGACCCTCCCGCTGCGCGGCGCTCCCCCGGCACCGACCCTCCCGCAGCGCGGCGCTCCCCCGGCACCGACCCTCCCGCAGCGCAGCGCTCCCCCGGCACCGACCCTCCTACAATTGGTGCTCCTTCGGTTTCCTCTTGAATTTAGAAGGTTTATGTTAGTCTAATCAAAGACTTAGAGTCATAGAATTCTACAGTGCAGGAGGAGGACATTCGGCCCATCAAAGCTGCATCAACTATAATCCCATCCAGGCCCTATACCCATAACCCCATGTATTTATCCCATTCATTCCAACAACCTATCCATCTTTGGACACTAAGGGACAATTTAGCATGGCCAATCCACCCTAACCTACACATCTTTGGACACTAAGGGGCAATATTACACAGCCAATCCACCCATGAATGGGCAAGCAGGCGTGAGGGGATGAACGGCCTCTTCCTGGTCATTTACAACAGGACAGAGGGGAGGAATGCAGTCCAAGGGTGCACAGTGTGTGGCAGGGTGAACAAGGTAGTAATTTGAGTGTCTGAGGAATTAGCTGTGATGAAAAGGCATCTTTCTTTCAAGTCGAGACACAAACAGGAGTTAGGCGGAGATGGAAAGTCATTCTTGCTGGAACAAAATGAATAGCTACAGGAGCGGGAGGTCACACCCCGCTGGTTTCACATCACTTTGCTCTGCTTCCTCCCTCAGTCATTAACCCCAGGTTGGGCAAAGAGCCTGAAATCACACCCCACAACTGAGTAAATATCGGAAAATGTCCCCAAGGCCAGGGCGGGAACGTCACAATCAAAACATTTCACCAGCCCAGAGGCACACAGGGACACATCAGGCACAGGACACTGAAAGGTCACTCACACAGGTCACGGCTAAGGAGGGGGAGAGAGAGAGACAGAGACAGAGAGAGAGAGACAGAGAGAGAGAAAGACAGAGAGAGACAGAGAGAGAGAGAGAGAGAGAATAGACAGATAAAGGGAGAGAGAATGGACAGATAGAGGGAGAGAGAAAGAGAAACAGATAGAGTGCGCTAGTGGGACAGAGGGAGAGGGAGGTGGAGAAATTTAAAGAGGGAATTCCAGAGCTCCTGGTTTGCAGATAGGGAGGGGGTGTAGGGGGCTGGAGGAGGTTACAGAGATAGGGAGAGGGTGTAGGTACTGGAGGAGGTTACAGAGATAGGGAGAGGGTGTAGGTACTGGAGGGGGTTACAGATATAGGGGTGGGGTGGAAAACCTGAGTTGCAATGTTACAGAGAGAAAGGTCAGAATTTTAACATCAGGGACTTGCAGGACCAGGAGTCAACGTGGATCTGGTTAACCAATCCCTCTCTGATCCTCCTTCTCTCTCCATTATCTGGATTATCTCTCCACCACATCCAGTTCACCTTCATTCCAACTGTCTAATCCTGTCTGACCTAACCCCCCACACTCCCAAACCAACCCTCAACCTCCTTGTCCATCAAAGATTATTCTAACTCAGCCTTGGGATGTATTTCATGGCCCACAGACCACACTACTCCCTGGGGGTGCTGGGATAAGGCGGGGCCGAGAATTCGAAAGACTAATCGCCATCTGAGAGAAGACATTAAATGGAGCCTTGGTGAGTCGCCTTGTGGATGGTTTGATGTCGGTGTCCCTTTAAGAAATTTTTTTTTAAATCATGATCTCTGCAGCAGTTGTTTTTGCTCCTCCCACCAATGACATCACCTAACCTCACATCCTTCGTGATGCCATTGATGGGAGGAGCAAAGAGCTGTGTGCCAGTCAGGTGACAATGGGTCGTTCCTTGTCTTGTTTTGGCTGCAGTGTTATAATGGGAGGCCATTCAGCCCATCAAGTCAATACCGACCACTAATCAACCCAGGCCCTGTTCCCTTAACCCACATTTACTTTGTTAATCCCCCTGACACAATGGTCAATTTAGCATAGCCAATCCATCTAACCTGCACATCTTTGGATACTAAGGGCAACTTAGCATAGCCAATCCATCTAACCTGCACATCTTTGGATACTAAGGGCAACTTAGCACAGCCAATCCATCTAACCTGCACATATTGGATACTAAGGGGCAATTTAGCACGGCCAACCGCCCCTCCCCCCCCACCCCCAACCTCCCATCTTTGGAAACTAAAGGGCAATTTAGCACGGCCAATCCACCTAATCTGCACTTCTATGGACACTATGCCGCAATTTAGCACGGCCAATCCACCTAATCTGCACTTCTATGGACACTATGCCGCAATTTAGCACGGCCAATCCACCTAATCTGCACTTCTATGGACGCTATGCCGCAATTTAGCACGGCCAATCCACCTAACCCGCAACATCTTTGGCCACTAAAAGACAGTTTAGCACGGCGAATCCACCTAACCCGCGCATCTTTGTACTTTGGGAGGAAACGAGAGCACGTAGAGGAAACCCACGCGGACATGGAGAAAACACGTAAAGTCTACAAAGGCAGTGACCCCGAGGCTGGAATTGAACCCGAGTCCCTGGCACTGTGAGACAGCAGTGCTAACCACTGCACTACCATGCCATCCCTGAAGCGTGGCTGAAAGAGGTTTCTCTCTCTCTCTCTCGGTTTTTATTTTGAAAGCTTTACCACTTAGCCGAAAGCAGTAAACAATCCATGTCATGGTGGTTTGAAGACTGCAAGCTGCTCTGAGTTTTCAAGATCATTTGAAATCAACATTGAACTAAGGGAACTGCAGTCCAGTACCATGTGAGATTTAGCCTGTGCAGTGATAACTCTCTTTAAAGGATATGGTTTATTGGATTTTGGTTTTGATTGGAAAATAATTAGATATATTCATGAAGGATTTTATATATATTGGTGTTTTGCTTCTTTGCTGTAATTGACAAAAGTTCTTGCTAATTTTCTTACTATACATGTTAACTATATTTTTAAATAAACAGTGTTTGGTAAAAGCTCCCTAGCGGGTCACTGGAATCATACCTGAAGTGAAACAGATCATGTTTATCCTTGCCAAATTCAAGATGCAATACTTAAGATTCAGGCGGGCTTCATAGAACACTGAACCATAATGTGCGTCGATGATGGAGGGAATAAGAGTTTGTGGTTAGTATGTTGATCAAGCGAGGCTGCTTTGCCCTGGATGGTTTCGAGCTTCTCGAATGTTGTTGGGAGCCACACTCATCCAGGCAAGTGGAGATTGTTGTTGGAGTCGCACTTGTCCAGGCAAGTGGAGAGTATTCCATCACACTCCTGACTTGTGTCTTGTCAATGGTGGACAGGCTTTGGGGGGAGTCAGGAGGTGAGTTACCCTCCACAGGATTCCCAGCCTCTGACCTGCTCTGGTAGCCACAGTGTTTATATGGCTGGGTCCAGTTCGGTTTCTGGTCAAAAGTAGCCCCCAGGATGTTGATAGTGGGGGGGGGGGAATTCGATGATGGCCAATGATAACCCCCAGGATGTTGATAGTGGGGGGGATTCAGTGATGGTCAATGGTAACCCCCAGGATGTTGAAAGTGGGATGGGATTCAGTGATGGTCAATGGTAACCCCCAGGATGTTGAAAGTGGGATGGGATTCAGTGATGGTCAATGGTAACCCCCAGGATGTTGAAAGTGGGATGGGATTCAGTGATGGTCAATGGTAACCCCCAGGATGTTGATAGTGGGGGGGATTCAGTGATGGTCAATGGTAACCCCCAGGATGTTGAAAGTGGGATGGGATTCAGTGATGGTCAATGGTAACCCCCAGGATGTTGATAGTGGGATGGGATCAGTGATGGTCAATGGTAACCCCCAGGATGTTGAAAGTGGGATGGGATTCAGTGATGGTCAATGGTAACCCCCAGGATGTTGAAAGTGGGATGGGATTCAGTGATGGTCAATGGTAACCCCCAGGATGTTGATAGTGGGGGTGATTCAGTGATGGTCAATGGTAACCCCCAGGATGTTGAAAGTGGGATGGGATTCAGTGATGGTCAATGGTAACCCCTAGGATACTGATAGTGGGGGGAGGGATTCAGCGATGGAAAATGCCATTGAATGTCAAGCGGTGATTGTTAAATTCTCCCTCCTTGGAGAAGTATAAAAGGACCACCCTTCAAACAGAAAAACCATTTGCAAACAAATACCTTCATCAGGTTTATTAACTTGCATACAATGCTCAGATTAAAAGGTTTTGGATTTCCAATGTATTATATACAAAAATATAAATGTGAAAAAAATATAGGTTTAAAAAGTTGCTGCTTAACCTGAGGGGGAGAAAAATCTCAAATCTTGATTGATAGATAGGTCATTAATACATTCTGCTATACAGATAATACATATATAAATCTCTATATAGATTCTGTATAAATCTCTTTAATTCATATATAACTCAAGGTACTATTTGACTTGATTTTTGCGTTCATAAATTTATAAAGGTTAACGCAATGTAATGCTCGGAAATAGAAATATATTTATTTACAACTACCATATACATTGTATACTTACAGCAGGGACAGGGGTGAAACATACATCTCCTTGTACCTCTGTCCAAAATTACTTTGGTGGCAGACAGTGCGAGTTTAAATTCGCAAGTGGTTCACCTCTGGACCTGAAGCTTCTGATGTTTAATGATGATTACCCCCTCACGATATTCCACCCCTTCCTCCACCGTCACTCCGAGGGTCAGGTCAGGTCAGCACTGCTGCCTCATGGCGCCAGGGACCCCGTGGTTCGATTCCCTGGCCTTGGGTTACTGTTTGTTGCATGTCCCCCCCTCCACCCCCCACGTCTGCGTGGTTTTCCTCCGGGTGCTCCAGATTCCTCCCACAGTCAGAAAGACGTGCTGGTTTAGGGAGGATTGGCCGTGCTAAGAGTGTGGTGATTAGGGGGATTTTCACAGTCACTTCACTGCAGTGTTAATGTAAGCCGAACTTGCGACACCAATAAATAAACTTTAATTCCCTTTTAAATCAAAGGCATATTTAGATCATTTTAAAAAGTTATTTCAAGGGGATGTAGGGGTCGTCACTGGAGGGAGGGCCAGTATTTATTGCCCATCCCTAATTGCCCCTTGAACTGAAGTTCTCGCTCAGGCCATTTCAGAGAGGGGGGGGGGCAGTTAAGATTCAACCAGCTGTGTGTGGGAATGGAGGGGGTGTGTGTGTGTGTGTTCTGGAGTCACATGTAGGCCAGGCCAGGGTAAGGACAGCAGATTTCCTTCCCTAAAGGGGACATTAGTGAACCAGATGGGTTTATTTTTGCACAGCAGATGATCATTGTCACAGTCGCTGTGACCGAGACTCGCTCTCAATCCCAGATTTTATCAACTGGATTTAAAAATTCACAGCTGCCTGCGTCCACGCGCCCCTGCCTGGTCCCAGAGTGTTAGCCTGGAGGTCTCTGGTGACATAACCAGTACGTCACCATCTCTCTCCTGTCCAAGAGGTCCAAACCTCATCTCTCTTCTCTCTATCCCCCACAGTCTATTTCCATCTCTTTCTCAGGGACTCTGCTTTTGCTATGGATTCCAGAGGCACTGGGTTCTTATCACTCTTCAAGGACGATTCTTTGGGGCGGGGTGGGAGAGGGGGTGTCAACAAGCCCCAATCGGTCTTCACCCAATTCCAATCTCTGCTTCTCTGGCAACTCCAGAGAATGGAGGGGGACGTGTGTGGAGGAGGAGGAGGAGGGAGAGGAGGAGGAGGTGGAGGACGAGAGCAGGATAAAGAGCCAGAAGAGGGAGTGAATATTGAGGGCCAGTATGAGAAATCCCGAACTGACAATCGGATAATATCACTGACTTGGGGAACAGGAGAGACATCCGCGGCTGGGACGGTGCATTCCGGAATTCAGGATTTTTATTATAGACTTGTAGAAACTCTTTCTCACGGGAACCTGTATAGTGCAGAAAGAGGCCTTTTGGCCCATTGAGTCTGTACCAACCACAATCCCAGCCAGATCCTATTCACATAACCCCACACATTTACCCTGCTAATCTCCCCTGACACCAGGGACAATTTAGCATGGTCAATCCAACTAACCTGCACATCTTTGGACACTAAGGGGCAATTTACCATGGTCAATCTACCTAACACGCACATCTTCAGACTGTGGGAGGAAACCCACACAGACAGGGGAAGAACGTGCAGACTTCACACAGACAGCGACCCTGGCGCTATGAGGCAGCGGGCTAACCCGCTGTGCCACCGTGCTGCCCTTAAATGGACATGCCAGGAGTGAGATTTGAACCATCGCCGCCTAGAATGGGACCAGAATTCACCAGGCAAGGAATCACATTCCTTGAATCTGTCACCTTAGATCATTCAGCCATCCTGGAAACTTGCCGCAAATTAATCTTCCTGGGGGGACGGACGGCAACTGAGAGATTTTAGATTCCGTCGACACTCCAGGATTGGAGAAAGCGGAAAGCAGTAGAAGCAAGACTTGCTGCAGTTTTCCTCTGAAATCCAATGCCGCTTGAGAGAGGGGGCATGAGAGAGAGGAGAAGGCATGTGAGAAAGAGAGAGGGGGGGCAGAGCGAGAGAGAGAGAAAAGGGTTAGAGAGAGCGAGAGGGTTAGAGAGAGCGAGAGGGTTAGAGAGAGCGAGAGGGTTAGAGAGAGCGAGAGGGTTAGAGAGAGAGAGAGGGTTAGAGAGAGAGAGAGGGTTAGAGAGAGCGAGAGGGTTAGAGAGAGAGAGAGGGTTAGAGAGAGAGAGAGGGTTAGAGAGAGAGAGAGGGTTAGAGAGAGAGAGAGGGTTAGAGAGAGAGAGAGGGTTAGAGAGAGAGAGAGGGTTAGAGAGAGAGAGAGGGTTAGAGAGAGAGAAAGGGTTAGAGAGAGAGAAAGGGTTAGAGAGAGAGAAAGGGTTAGAGAGAGAGAAAGGGTTAGAGAGAGAGAGAGAGAAAGAGAAAGGGATAGAGAGGGGGCAGAGGGAGAGAGGGAGAGGTATGGGGGGCAGAGCAAAAGAGAGACAGAGGGAGACAGAGAAAGAGATAGAGATGAAGAGAGAAGGGGCGGGTGGGAGTAGAGAGAGAGAGGGAGAGGGAGAAAGAGGGGCAGAGAGAGAGGGAAAGAGAGAGCGCGCAGGAGAGAGAGAGAGAGAGGGCACCAGAGAGAGAGAGAGAAGACAGGCAGCGAGAGATAAAGAAGAGAAAGAGAGACAGACAGAGAGAGAGACACAGAGAGACAGAGTGTGGCAGAGTGATTGTTATACTGAATCTCCCCTCGCTGGGAAAGGCCCGGCCTAGCAGGAGCTGGCCTGGAGATTGCTTTCTGATATCAGTGAGGCAATGGAGGGCTGGTAGACGCTGCTGAACTCATCATCCGTGCTGGCGTCGTCGTCATCCTCCCCTCGTAGGTTCGTGTTGTTCCGTGTGGTTTTGCGCCTGCAACGTGGAACACAAAAGGAAACAGTTACTGTCATTTCAGGAGGGACGATTGAGGGGGACGGGGCCGGGGCCGGGGCCTCATTTGGTGCAGCTCTCTGGTTGGGGACAGGAGCGGGAGGAGTGACACAGTGGGTCAGCACTGCTGCCTCAGTGCTAGGGACCCGATTCGATTCCCGGCTCGGGTCACTGCCTGTGCAGCCTCTGCACATTCTCCCCGTGTCTGCGTGGGTTTCCTCCGGGTGCTCCGGTTTCCTCCCACAGTCTGAAAGATGTGCTGGTTGGGGTGCATTGATTTAATCTTATTTATTAATGTCACAAATCAGCTGACATTAACACTGCAATGAAGTTACTGTGAAAAAATCCCCGAGTTGTCACACTCCGGCACCTGTTCGGATTACACTGAGGGAGAACGTACCACGATCAATCCACCCTAACCAGCACATCTTTCAGACTGTGGAAGGAAACCTGAGCACAGGGGAAATGAATGACATGTGCGGGGCTGGAGGGGGTTACAGAGATAGGGAGGGGGTGTAGGGGGTGGGAGGGGGTTACAGAGATGGGGAGGGGGGTTGGAGGCTGGAGGGGGTTTACAAAGATAGGGAGGGGTGTAGGAGGCTGGAGGGGGTTACAGAGATAGGAGGGGGGTGTAGGAGGCTGGAGGAGGTTACAGAGATAGGGAGGGGGTGTTGTAGGGGGCTGGAGGAGGTTACAGAGATAGGGAGGGGTGTAGGGGGCTGGAGGGGGGTTACAGAGATAGGGAGGGGGTGTAGGGGCTGGAGAAGGTACAGAGATAGGAGGGGGGTGTATGGGGGCTGGAGGAGGTTATAGAGATAGGGAGGGGGGTGTAGGGGCGGAGGAGGTTATAGAGATAGGGAGGGGGTGTAGGGGGCTGGAGGGGGGTTACAGAGATAGGGAGGGGGGTGAGGGGGCTGGAGGAGGTTACAGAGATAGGAGGGGGGTGTAGGGGGTGGAGGAGGGTTACAGAGATAGGGAGGGGGGTGGGGGCTGGAGGAGGTTACAGAGATAGGGAGGGGGTGTAGGGGGTGGAGGAGGTTACAGAGATAGGAGGGGTGTAGGGGGCTGGAGGAGGTTACAGAGATAGGGAGGGGGTGTAGGGGGCTGGAGGAGGTTACAGAGATAGGGAGGGGGTGTAGGGGGCTGGAGGAGGTTACAGAGATAGGAGGGGGTGTAGGGGGCTGGAGGAGGTTACAGAGATAGGGAGGGGTGTAGGGGCTGGAGGAGGTTACAGAGATAGGGAGGGGGGTGTAGGGGGCTGGAGGGAGGTTAGAGATAGGGAGGGGGTGTAGGGTGGTACAGAGATAGGGAGGGTGTGTAGGGGCTGGAGGAGGTTATAGAGATAGGGAAGGGGGTGTAGGGGGCTGGAGGAGGTATAGAGATAGGGAGGGGTTGTAGGGGGCTGGAGGAGGTTATAGGATAGGGAGGGGGGTAGGGGGTGGAGGAGGTTATAGAGGTTAAGATAGGGAGGGGTGTAGGGGGCGGAGGAGGTTATAGAGATAGGGAGGGGGTGTAGGGGCTGGAGGAGGTTAAGAGATAGGAGGGGGTGTGGGGGCTGGAGGAGGTTAAGAGATAGGGAGGGGTGTAGGGGGCTGGAGGAGGTTATAGAGATAGGAGGGGGTGTAGGCTGGAGGGGTTACAGAGATAGGGGGGGGGTTTGGAGGCTGGAGGGGTTAAGAGATAGGGAGGGGGTGAGGAGGTGGAGAAGGTATAGAGATAGGGAAGGGGTGTAGGGGGTGGGGGAGGTTACAGAGATAGGGAGGGAAAGTAGGGGACTGAAGGGAGTTACAGCGATAAGGATGGAGTATAGGGGGCTGGAGAAGGTTTCAGAGATAGAGAGTGTGATGTAGGAGGCTGGGGAGGGGGCGCGTTATAGGGAGCGGGTGTAGGGACTGGAAGAGGTTACAGAGATAGGGAGGGGGTTGTAGGGGCTGGAGGAGGTTACAGAGGGAGTGGGGTATAGGGCTGGAGGAGGTTACAGAGATAGGGAGGGAAAGTAGGGACTGAAGGGAGTTACAGCGATAAGGATGGAGCGTAGGGGGCTGGAGAAGGTTTCAGAGATAGTGTGATGTAGGAGACTGGGGGGGGAGGAGTTATAGGGAGCGGGTGTAGGGACTGGAAGAGGTTACAGAGATAGGGAGGGGAGGCAGGGGACTAGAGAAAGTTATTGAGATAGGGAGGGGGGGTGTCAGGGGCTGGAGGAGATTACAGAGATAGGGAGGGGATGGAGGGGACTAGAGAAGGTTAGTGAGATAGGGAGGGGGACGTCAGGGGCTGGAGGGGGTTACAGAGATAGGGAGGGAGACATTGCCCAATTAGGAGCCAATACAAGTGAACAAGCTCAGGGGGTGACAAGTAGAATTCACAAAATAAATTACAGAATCCCTACAGTGCAGGAGGCCATTCAGCCCATCGAGTCTGCACTGACAACAATCCCACCCAGGCCCTATCCTCGTAACCCCACATACTTACCCTGGTAATCCCCCTAACACTGGGGAGCAATTTTAGCATGGCCAATCAACACAAGCAGCACATTTTTGGAGTGTGGGAAACCCACGCAGACACGAGGAGAACATGCAGACTCCACACAGACAGTGACCTGAGCCGGGAATCGAACCCGGGGTCCCTGGCGCTGTGAGGCAGCCGTGCTAACCCACTGTAAATGGAACTCACAGGCAGGCATGCTGCCAGAATACGCAGCTAAATATTACCAACCACATTTCGAAGTGGGGTTAGTCCAGCTTTTATGCACAGTTGCACAATCTTATGTAATAACAACGTGCTATCACATGCACTCTAAGCAACTGGACTTCTTAAACTAATCCCCACGGTCCAGTTTCACAAGCGAGCAAACTAGTTAAACTATTCATGCAGAGTGGGTGCTTTTCTCTAAGGTACAGCCATTTCCCCCCTGGGCAGGCATGCTTGGAAACACCTCCCTTGTGCGGCTGGGAGTATACACCGTACAGCAGCATTGGTCGTAACCGGTTCACAGCCTGGTTAAACGGGTGACCGAATTCCCCGCTCTGTGAGCAAGCGGTCAGCGGAGGCGCAGACAGGGCCTGTTTGCTGGGAGTGGCCGGTGCCGACATGCATAGCACTGGGAGGGGTGGGGGATCTACATGAAACCGTTCCAAAACGTCAACTTACAACAGCTCAGTCTGCTTCTCGTTTATGGTGGCACTGCCTGGACAGAGAAAGAGAGAGAGAGAGAGAGAGCAGGATGGGGAGGGGGATGAGGAGAGTTTACATTTTGTCTGCGGTTCCAGGAACCAGGCGTTCCCCCACCCCCGAACGTCTCCATCCCGCATCCGCCACGACAAAATAAGGAGAGTGAGGAGACCCATCGTCCACTTGAGCTCACTCTGCCGCTGTTCAAATCTCCAAACGGAAAGAACAAAGAACAGTACAACAAAGGAACAGGCCCTTCGGCCCTCCTGTCCCATCTAGATCGAGACTGCCTGTATCCCTCTATTCCCTGCCTGTTGATGTGTCTATCCAGGTAAAGTATCCGCCTCAACCACCTCACTTGGCATTCCAAGCCCTCACTGCCCTCTGTGTAAAGAAAACTTTCACCCTCCCCCCACCCACATCTTCACTGAACCTTATCTTGATCTTGTACTCCCCCCCCCTTTGTAATTGTCACTTCTGCCCCAGGGAGAAAACTTTTCAACTGTTCACCTCTGGTGCTCCATCTTTGTGCCAAACTCAGTCGCAAAGACACACGTAGTAACTTCATTACGTGTAGTAGAGGACATGCTCCTGCTTACATCAACGGGGATGACGTGGAAATGGTCGACAGCTTCAAGTTTTTAGGTGTCCAGATCACCAACAACCTGTCCTGGTCCTCTCCCCATGCTGACACTATAGTTAAGAAAGCCCAACCAACGCCTCTACTTTGTCAGAAAGTTAAGGAAATTTGGCGTATCAGCTACGACTCTCACCAACTTTTACAGATGCCCCATAGAAATTATTCTTTCTGGTTGTATCCCAGCTTGGTCTGGGCTCCTGCTCTGCCCAAGATGGCAAGAAACTATAAAAAAGTCGTGAATGTAGCCCAATCCCATCACACAAACCAGCCTCCCATCCACTGACTCCGTCTACACTTCCCGCTGCCTCGGGGGAAAAGCAGCCGACATAATCAAGGACCCCTCCAACGCACCCCGGACATTCTCTCTTCCATCTTCTTCTGTCAGGAAAAAGATTCAAAAGTCTAAGGTCACATAGAACCGACTCAAGAACAGCTTCTTTCCTGCTGCTATCAGACTTTTGAATGGACCTACCTTGCATTGAGTTGATCTTTCTCTACACCCTTGCTGTTACTGTAACACTACAATCTGCACCCTCTCCTTTCCTTCTCCCCTATGTACTCTATGAACAGTGCCTTGTCAGTAACAGCTCGCATGCGTGTGACTCATAGAATCCCGACAGTGCAGTAGAAGGTAATTTGGCCCATCATGTCTCCACCGACCTTAAACCTGCCCAGAACCTATTCCCTTAACCCCATAGATTTAACCTGCTAATCCCCTGACACTAGAGGCAATTTAGCATGGCTAATCCATCTACCTGCACATTGCTAGACACTAAAGGGCAATTTGGCAAGGCCAATCCACCTAACCTACACATCTTTGGACACTAAGGGACAATTTAGCATGGCCAATCTATCTAATGGATATATTTTTCAAGAACTCAGTAAGAATTTAGCAACACCAATTATTAATCCAACCGATTTATTTGATAGTAAATCCGCGAACTTTCAACACTCTTGTGTCTTCCTCAGGCAAGTGCAGTGTTCTGGTTCTGGACCAGAACACTGCACTTGCCTGAGGAAGACACAAGAGTGTTGAAAGCTTGCGGATTTACTATCAAATAAATCGGTTGGATTAATAATTGGTGTTTGCTAAATTCTTACTGAGTTCTTACCACCCCGATCCAACGCCGACATCTTTACATCATATATTTTTCAAGTCAGAGGGGAAACTTTCAGGTGGTGAAATTCTCAGCCATCTACTGCCGTTGTCCTTCTAGGTGGTAAAGGAAGAGTGGGTGATAACAATTGCAGTAGTGCATTTTGTAATAGTATACTCTGCTGCCACTGTGTGTGTCAGTGGCAGACGGAGGGGGTGATTAAGGTGGTGGGTGGCTCTGCCCTCTTACCAGTTGTCCTTTTCCAGAGACTTGACACGGTTCTGAAGCTGCTCATTGGTCTCGTGGAGATCTTCCACCTCTCGCAGAGCTTTCTTCCTCGCCGCTTCCAACCGCTCAATCTCTTCCTCTGCCTCGTCCACCTGACGCTTCAACGCTTTCACTCGCAGGGTGAGCTACGCAGGGAGGGAAAAGCGTGCCGTGAGAGGGCAGCAACCGGCTGAAAAATGGGCCACTTTTACTAGCCTAACATTCCTGCACCAACACAAGTCTGAACACTTCTCACTCCAGCAGGTTTGTACATCAGGAATGAGACCAAACCACTCAAACCTATCAATGCTTCACCAAAACATAGGAGTATGTGTGTTTTACAAAACACAGGAATCCATGTGACAATAATAAATCAAATCTACGTACTCTATGAATGGTATAGCATGCAAGAAACAATACTTTTTACTGCATCCCAGTACATGTGACAATAATAAATCAAATCTATGTACTCTATGAACAGTATGCTTTGTCTGTATAGCGCGCAAGAAACAATACTTTTCACTGTATCCCAATGCTTGTGACAATAATAAATCAAATCAAAATAATTCAAAGTTGTTGGGAAGCAGTTTTTCTTAGCTTTGGAGGGAAAATTTTACTGTTTTTGGGAGCTTGCTGACTCGATGCCTGCAATGGCTCTGTCTCTACCTCTACCTCCAGATGCTGGGGATTTCCAGAATGGAAACATCAAGAGTTTCAGTTCTCCAACCAAAGGACTAAGTTCCAGCATCACGTGAGCATTTTAAGGTAAGACAGGAGATACACAAAAGGATCCAGAGGGGCAACTGTTTCTCACAGATGGTGGCGAGTGTCTGGAACCAGCTGCCTGAGGTAGTACCAGAGATGGGTACAATTTTATCTTTTAAAAAGCATTTAGATAGTTACACGGGTACGATGTGTATAGAGGGAAACGGGCCAAATGCAAGTAACTGGGATTAGTTTAGGGGTTTTAAAAAAAAGGGATAGCACGGACAAGATGGGCCTAAGGACCTGTTTCCAAGCTGTAAACTTCTATGAGTCTATTCCTTTTCTCTGTGCGAATCCCAAAAAGGGTGATTGTTTACAGGATTCACATGGCTGGAGCAGTGCGTTTAGTTGTTAAGGTTTGACACAGTATCAGGACTGTTTTTCCATCTTGTTTATAGTTGGTTACGGTTATGTTTAATTTTCTTACTATACATGTTAAACAATGTTTGTTTAAGAATATAGTTGAGCCCAAAACTAGAGGGCATAGGTTTAAGGTGAGAGGGGAGAGATACAAAAGTGTTCAAAGGGGCAATATTTTCACACAGAGGGTGGTTGGTGTCTGGAACGAGCTGTCAGAGGCAGTAGTAGAGGAGGGTACAATTTTGTCTTTTAAAAAGCATTTAGATAGTTACGTGGGTACGATGGGTGTAGAGGGATATGGGCCAAATGCAGGCAGTTGGGATTAGCTTAGGAGTTTAAAGAAAAAAAAGAGCTGCTTGGAGGGGCAGAGGGACAGGGGTAGGATCGGGGGGCTGGAGGGGGACGGGGACGGGAAGGGGAGGAGGATGGGGATGGGAGGGGGAGGGAGCAGAGGACAGAGGGGGAGAGGAGGGTGTGGAAGTGGTGTGGAAGGAGCTGTGGAAGGGAGGGGTAGGGAGGTGGAGGGGGGGGATAGAGGGGGAGGGAGGGTATGGGGGGGGGAAGGAAGGGGGCAGAAGATGGGGCAGACTAATACGGAAAAAGAATCAATCAATCAATCATTCGCAATGTGGTTGAATCTGAACTGCTCTTTCACCCGGCGAGACACTCAGTTCGAGGGGGCAATTAGGGAAATGGGGCAAACACTGGGCCTGCCCCAGTGACACCCACACATCCTGTGAGTGAATAAATTTAAGGAAGGAGACAGCAGTTCCCTCCCCCTGCAGCCAGGCGCAGCGTTAACTCTGGGGGGGATAACCCCTCGCACAGCCATACCTGATCCTTCTCATCGGATACCTGCTGCCGTTCATCGTCCAGCTGGATGGTCAGTTCCTTAACCTTCCTCTCCAGCTTCCGGTTCGAGGCCTGCAGCACACTGCGGTCCCTGACAATACCAGGGTGCAGAACAGAGAGGGTGGGGAGGGAGAAGAAAGAGGAGAGTGGGTGGGGGTGGGGGTGGGCAAGACAGGGAAGAAGAGGGGCAGGGGCAGAGGGGGAAGAGAGGGGCAGGGAGAGAAAAATCACTCATTAGAAAGTCAATCATTTACAAGTGCTGGTACAAATATTATGAACACAGAGAATAGGGAGAGTCGGCTCACTGACTATCCTGGAGCTTTATCTACCATTGCAGTAAGATAAAGCTTCACCCTCGCTCCCATATCCCTCCTTCCCCTGACAGGTGATAACTCAACCAATTTCCACTTCGAATGTACTGCCTATAGTTTGTGTGTGTGTGGGGGGGGTTGGGGAAAGAGAGAGAGAGAGATTAAGGACACTCAGAAAAATGCTCCAAAATATTTCACGAAATATTTTACATGGCAGTAACACCATGGCAGTTACTGCCCACTGTCAGCAGTTTTGGTTCACAGTACAGTGCGAGAATGTGTGTGTGTGTGTGTGTGTGTGTATAATGCTGTTTAGGATACCAGGGTAACTCTCCCTCCCCATGCCATCTTGTGGGACAGTAAGGAAGCAATGAGCAGGTTAAACCCCCCATGCCCCCCGCCGTTGTTCCACCAAGCCGTGCCCACATCCTCACGGCTGGACAGTTTCAAGTTTCCCCTCACCCGACCCCAAAGCCCCTGTTCAATCTTTTACCATCCACCAGAACAGGGCAAAATTCTCCAGACTCCCAGCCTCCCGTTTCCGGGGTCAACTGCCCTCCAAGGGCAACGAGGGATGGGCAATAAATGCTGGCCCAGCCAGCAATGCCCATGTTCCACAGATAAAATAACCTTAACTGCCCTCCAAGGGCAACGAGAGATGGACGATACATTCTGGCCAACCCAGGTCTCACGAATGAATTTAGGAAAAACCCCCTAACAGCAGCGTGGGAATTTGGAGCCTCCACCAGTTGAAGAGGATTGAGGCTCAGTGAGCAGTAACCAGCCAGGGCTGGAAGTCTAGACGATGGATAATACTTGCTGTCCCACGGATGAACGAACAAGGATCACCCTGCCCTGCTTCAGCCCCCGAAAAGCAGCCCTGGTTCGGGGTATCTTGTACCTCTCCTCTGACTGCAGGCGGTCCTCCAGCTCCCTGACGCGGGACTCCAGCTGAGACGTGTTGGCGCTGGGTTTCATGTTCCCTTCGCAGTTGGCCAGTCGCATCTTCAGCTCTTTATTCTTTGAGACAAAGAGGGAAAAGGCGTCGTTAGCCGTGAGGAAGTGAGGCTGGACGAGGATCGAGAGGTGCCTGACTCACCTCGTCGCCGTTTTGTTTCACGCTTGGCCAGGACCCGGTGGTGCAAGCTAGCGGTGGTGAGCACCGCAATCAGCTGGGGGGTGGAAATCGGTGTTGAAAGTGCACAGGCGGGGGGTTGGCTGGGACTCTGACCGGCTAACGCCGCAGGGCAGCGATCTCACCAGGAGAGAGAAAAGGGCTGATATCTCGAATCCAGATGACCTCTCGTCAAAAGACAAAGAGTCTCCTGGACTCGAAACGCCAGCTCTTTTCTCTCTCCAACAGATGCTGCCAGACCCGTTGAGATTTTCCAGCAGTTTCTCTTTTGGTTCCAGATTCCAACATCCGCAGTAATTTGCTTTCCTGAATAAAGAGAAAGCAGGGGCTTTTCAGGGGTGGACGCTAATGCCTACGCTTTTCAATCCCACACGCGGACAAAGCGGGAAATTGCGAGAAGAATTCGGAAAGCTGGCACGGAGGGATAAAGTACATAAAGGCCAAAATTCCGGCCAATTGGAAAGCTGCGGGGACACCTTCTCGGAGGGCAAGGCGGGAAGAGGCAGGCACGGTTGGGAGGACGGATGTCGCAAGTCAGTTGCGGAGTGAGAGTGGATCGCGAGACAGTGGCACACCACGATGGCAGGGCCATCCCTTGGCAGGAGTGGCTGCAGCAATAACAGGGAATAGAGACGGGATGAGCCTGTGGAAAAAGCAGTCTTCGTACTCTGCCCAGGCAAACGATCACTGCTCAGCCCTGACCTGACTCACGCTGTGAGAATCATCGGGGTGGGTTCTGGCAGGCTTTAACCCTGAGGCTTATTCCAGGTGGCAGCAGCTAACAAACACAGGATGGAACTCGAAGCTTCACCTTCTCCAATGCTTAGCACGGCAGCAAGCAACTCCACTTGCCCAAACCTCACACTTGCTCCTCTAAATCCAATCTCCAATTTGACCCCGAGCTGAATTTTTAACTCCACCACCACAGCAACACAAAGGTCACCGACTTTCACCTGCCAGAATAACAAATTTGGCATGTCCGCTACGACTCTCACCAACTTTTTACAGATGCCCCATAGAAAGCATTCTTTCTGGTTCTGTATCACAGCTCGGTCTGGGCTCCTGCTCTGCCCCAAGACCCACCAGGAACTACAAAAGGGATCGTGAATGTAGCCCCAATCCCATCACACAAACCAGCCTCCCGTCCATTGACTCTGTCTACACTTCCCGCTGCCTCGGGGGGGGGAAAAGCAGCCGGCATAATCGAGGACCCCCCCCCACGCACCCCCCGGACAATCTCTCTTCCCCCTTCTTCCATCGGGAAAAAGATACAAAAGTCTGAGGTCACGTACTGACCGACTCAAGAACAGCTTCTTCCCTGCTGCTGTCAGACTTTTGAATGGACCTACCTCGCATTGAGTTGATCTCTCTCTGCACCCCTCGCTGTGACTGTAACACTACATTCTGCACTCTCTCCTTTCCTTCTCTATGAACAGTATGCTTTGTCTATATAGCATGCGAGAGACAATACTTTTCACTGTATCCCAATACACGTGACAATAAATCAAATTGGAGCAAAAGGTATAGCAGAACCAGACCATTCGGCCCACTGAGTCTGTTCCACTATTGCTGATAACTTTCTCAACTCTTTTCTCCCGCCTCCTCTCCATGACCTTTAATCCCCTTCCCTTCTCCTGTTCTTCGCCATGACACACAACTCCTCCTACATCTAACCAGCTGTGGCCCCTCGCTTGCCTGCGCCAAAGGTCCCCCTTCAGCCCCATGGCACTATTGCCCGAAATCTGTGTCTATTCCCCATCTGCCCCCCACCCAGCTGCCCACCACTTTCCCCTTGCGTTAAATTAGACCAAGCCTCTGTGGCCACACTCCCTTGTCTATCACAGGGGCGGCATGGTGGCAAAGTAGTTAGCACTTCTGCCTCACAGCGCCAGGAACCCGGGTTCAATTCCCAGCTTGGGTCACTGTGGAATCTGTACATTCTCTCCACGTCTGTGCGGGTTTCCTCCCACAGTCCGAAAGATGGGAAGTTTACATGGATTGGCTATGTGGATTTGTCCCTTAGTGTCCAAAAATGTGTAGGTTACGGTGGATTGGTCATGCTAAATGACCCCTTCGTGTCTAAAGATGTGCAGGTTAGGTGGATTGGCTGTGCTAAATTGCTCCTTAATGTCCAAAAATGTGTAGGTTAGAGAGGTTAGCTGTGGTAAACGCGTAGGGTTACGCAAATGGGGCGGAGGGTGACAGTCTGGGTAAGATGACATTTCGGAGAGCTGGTACAGACTCGATGGACTGAATGGCCTCCTTCTACAAGGCTGGCACTCTGTGATCAGTCACGTTAACTGCTTCCACCCCACCCCAGACTGCACAAACACACCTGTCTTTCCAAAGAAATCTTATCGCACTCCAGATCCTGTCTGGACGCTCGCTCTTGCATCAGTTCGCCTCTCAGCTGCTCGATCTGTGGGTGCAGAAGAAACACAAACAAGATTAAAAGAACAGAACGTCCTCCACTTGCAATCAATCCACTGTGCCTACGTCGTAACTCCAGTCTAAACGATTGGCTCGCCCTGACGCAAGGCAGCAGTGATGTGGAGATGCCGGCGTTGGACTGGGGTAAACACAGCAAGAAGTCTAACAACACCAGGTTTAAGTCCAACCGATTTATTTGATACTAAGGTCCACCTGACAAAGAGGACAGCCTCGAAAGCTTGAGAGTTTACTATCAAATAAATCAGTTGGACTTGAACCTGGTGCAGCACAGCAGAGAGCTCAAATAGGTGCCAGTTACGCGCTTACACTTCTACATAACTGCACCACACGTTGTAGGGGCAGAATGAGATACTGTCCCCCAGGGAGAGCTCGATTCGCCTCTCGTTCTCCAACGGGTACAGGCCCCAGTCTGCTCAATCTCTCCTTGCAGAGATGGCCCGTTCAGCACTCCATCCAGTGAGCTATCCAAACTGCTTTGAATGCAATTGTAGCCTTTCTTAAGTAAGGAGACTTACTTGTCACAGAGTGCAACACTGGTTAAAAGTAAAGTTTAATTTATTAGCGTCACAAGTAAGGCTTACGTTAACACTACAATGAAATAACTGTGAAAATTCCCTAGTCATCACACTCCTGTTGGAGTTACACTGAGGGAGAATTTAGCACCCTAACCAGCACATCTTTCGGACTGTGGGAGGAAACTGGAGCACCCGGATGAAACCCACGCATCACGGAGAGAATGTGCAGACTCTGCACAGACAGTGACCCGAGCTGGGAATCAAACCCAGGTCCCTGGCACTGTGAGGCGGCAGTGCTGGCCCACTGTCCTGCTGTGTTTCGGACAGAAACAAAGAGAAATTTCTTCACGTAGAGAGTGGTGAATGTGTGGAATTCACTCCCACATAAAGTAGTTGAGGCTAAAATGTTGTGTGATTTCAAGAAAGAACTGGGGCTAAAGGGAATTGAGGGGGCTGGTGGCCTGCTGCTGCGAGGCAGCAGTGCTAACCATTAGTTTCAAAGGATGAGAGGGGAACACATTGAAATGTTCAAAATTCTCACAATGCTGCACAGACCACGATGGTTAACACTACTGCCTCACAATGCCAGGGACCCAGATTTGAATTCTGGCCCTGTGCGCAGTCTGCACGTTCTCCCCGTGTCTGCGTGGGTTTCCTCCGGGTACTGTGGTTTCCTCCCACAGTCTGAAAGACGTGCTGGTTAGGGCGCGTTGCCGTGCTAAATTGTCCTCAGTGTAACCCGAACAGCAGTGTGGTGACTGGGGGGGATTTTCATTGCGGTGTTAACGTAAGCTGACTTGTGACACTAATAAATAAACTTTAAATACTTTAGACCAGACGCAGGAAGGATGTTTTCCCTGGTTGGGGGAATCTGGAATACATTCTCAGGGTGGGGTGGGGGGCGGGGGGGGGGGGGGGGGGGGGGGGGGGGGGGGGGGGGGGGTGGGTGTCAGCCATTTTGGGACTGAGATGTGAGGCAATGTCTTTACTCTGTGGGTGGTGAACCTGTGGAATTCTCTCCACCGCTCTGGAAAGCAGCACTGAATATATTGAAGAAAGCGAGAATTTATTTCAATTTTAATAGCAGGGTGTGGTGGAGAAAGTAGGAATATGGCACTGAGATCGAGGATCAGCCAAGATCGTTGTGAGTGGCACAGCAGACACCCAGGGGCCGAATGGCCTACACCAGCTCCTATTTTCCATAAGGCCACTTAGCCTTTTGAACCTATTCCATTATTTAATTGGAAACTGGCTGATAGATGTTTTGGGGCCACTGCTGTTTGTCATTTTTATAAATGACCTAGATGAGGGTGTAGAGGGTTGGATTAGTAAATTTGCTGACGATACCAAAGTGGGGGGAGTTGTAGACAGCGAGGATGGATGTTTGCAGAGGGACATGGATAGGTTGCAGAGCTGGGCCATGAGGTGACAAATGGAATTCAATACGGATAAGTGTGAGGTGATTCACTTTGGTAGGAATAACAGGCATATGAAATATAGGGCTAATGGAAGGACCCTTAATAGTGTTGTCGAGCAGAGGGATCTTGGGGTACGAGTACATAGCTCTTTGAAAGTTGGCACCCAGGTTGATAAAGTTGTTAAGAACACGTACGGTGTGTTAGCTTTTATTGGTAGAGGGATTGAATTTAGGTTATGTTACAACTGTACAAAACTCTGGTGCAGCCGCACTTGGAGTATTGCGTACAGTTCTGGTCGCCGCATTATAAGAAAGATGTGGAAGCATTGGAAAGGGTGCAGAGGAGGTTTACCAGGATGTTGCCTGGTAATGGTGGGAAGGCCTTATGAGGAAAGGCTGAGGGACCTGAGGTTATTTTCATTAGAGAGAAGAAGGTTACGCGGTGACCTAATTGAGGCGTACAAGAGGATCAAAGGACTGGATAGGGTGGATAGTGAGAGCCTTTTTCCTGGGATGGTGATGACCAACACGAGGGGACATAACTTTAAATTGAGAGGTGGTAGTTATAGGACGGATATCACGTTCTTTACACAGAGTGGTGAGGGCGTGGAATGCCCTGCCTGCAGCAGTTGTGGACTCGCCTACTTTGGGGACATTCAAATGTTTGGTGGATAGGCATATGGATGATATTGGAATAGTTAAGGTTAGAGGGTCCACTGGCCGGCGCAACATCGAGGGCCGAAGGACCTGTACTGTGCTGTAATGCTCTATGTTCTATTAGAAACAGAAAATAGGAGCAGGGAGTTCAGCCTGTCGAACCTGCTCCGCTATTCAACATGAACCATGGCTGATTCTCTATCTCAGTGCCAGGCTCCTGCCTTCTCTCCAGATCCACTGAAGAAATTCCTCCTCATCTCTGTTTTAAAGGATCATTCATTTAGCCTGAGGTTGTGGTTCTAGTTTTTCCTACTAGTGGAAACATCCTCTCCCTGTCCACTCTATCCAGGGCCTCGCAGTATCCTGTAAGTTTCAATAAGATCCCCCCCGTCATCCTTCTAAACTCCAACGAGTACAGACCCAGAATCCTCAACCCGTTCCTCATCCGACAAGCTCTTCATTCCAGGGATCATTCTTGTGAACCTCCTCTGGACCCTTTCCAAGGCCGGCCAGTACATCCTTCCTTAGATAGGGGGTCCAAAACTGCTCAGAATCCTCCAAATGGGGTCTGCCCAGAGCCTTATACAGCCTCAGAAGTCCATCCCTACTCTTGTATTCTAACCCTCTCGACATGAATGCTAACCTTGCTCGTGCCTTCTGAACTGCCGAATGATCCTGTGCCTGATTTACCCTCCAGAGCAGTGTGGATGGGAATTCCACTGTGAGAGTGAAGGAGCTTCTCCTCATTACTGTCTGAAATAGATATTTATCACCTGACTATTTATTGCCTCAGGACGGCAGTTAGCACGGCTGTCTCATGGCGCCAGGGAGGCGGTCTCGCTCGAACCCAGAAGACTCAGCTGATTAAGAAATGAGCAGGTTAAGAGTTTTTATTCTACGCAGCGTGTGCTTTCCAGCCCGCTCCTTTACCTGTTCTCTGCTCCTGTTGATCCTCTCCGTTAGAAGATCCACGTTACTGTTCTCCTCCTCCAGTTCCAGCTCTAGGTGTTTGATCTTATCCTGTTGGGTAGAGAGGAGAGTTTATCACTGCGGTTCCTGCGCTGTACTGTCCTGCCCACACGAGGAGGGAGCAAAGGGTAGATCAGGCAAACATCGCGCCTGCGAGCAAAGCAAAATCGAAATTTTCCCTCTCCTCAGCACAGTGAGAAGTCTCTCACAACACTAGCTTAAAGACCAACTGATTACATTTATTAACAAATGCCACTAGCTTTCTGGGCTCTGCCCCTTTGTCAGGTGAGTGGGAAGTTCTGATCACAAACTGGGTATATAAAGACACACACACAGTTTACAGAGTACTGTAAACGGTATTCAGAACTCCCCGCTCACCTGACGAAGGGACAAAGTCCCGTAAGCTAGTGGATTTTGCTACCAAATAAACCTGTTGGTTTTTAACTTAGTATTGTGAGACTTTCTAACTGTGTTTACCCAGTTCAACGCAGCCATCTCTACATCATCTCCCCAACGTCCTGCCACCCCCAAGTTTCCCCAAGGTCCAGGTGACCACAAGAGGGTAAGAGAGAGGCGGTGTCATTCGGTGAGTAACCCGGAGGCTAACGTTCTGCGGGGACCTGGTTTCAAATCCCACCACGGGGGCAGCTGGTGGGAATTTCAATCCGGTTAATAAAATCTGGTATTGAGAGCAAGCCTCAATAACAAGGACAGTGACAACTATCTTCTGCAGAAGTCTTCCATGGGCCACCTTATCAAACGCCTTACTTATGGACTTTAGTAAGGCGTTTGATAAGGTGGCCCATGGAAGACTTCTGCAGAAAATGCAGATGTATGGGATAGAGGGTGATTTAGCTAATTGGGTTAGGAATTGGCTAGCAGATAGAAGACAGAGGGTGGTGTTTGATGGGAGATATTCATCGTGGAGTTTGGTTACTAGTGGTGTACCTCAGGGATCTGTTTTGGGGCCCCTGCTGTTTGTAATTTTTATAAATGATCTGGATGAGGGTATTGAAGGCTGGATTAGTAAATTTGCGGATGACACCAAAGTCGGAGGAGTGGTAGATAGTGAAGAGGGGTGTTCTAGTTTGCAGAGAGACTTGGACAAGTTGCAGAGCTGGGCCGAGAGTGGCAAATGGAGTTTAATGTGGAAAAGTGTGAGGTAATTCACTTTGGCAGGAATAACAAATGTGTAGAGTATAGGGCTAATGGTAGGACTCTCAATAGTGTTGATGAACAGAGGGATCTTGGTGTATATGTGCATAGATCCCTGACAGTTGGCAATCAAGTCGATAAGGTTGTTAAGAAGGCATATGGAGTCTTAGCTTTATTGGTAGGGGGATTGAATTTCGGAGCCGCAACGTCATGTTGCGGCTGTACAAAACTCTAGTGCGGCCGCACTTGGAGTATTGTGTGCAGTTCTGGTCCCCGCATTATAAGAAAGATGTGGAGGCATTGGAGAGGGTACAGAGGAGGTTTACCAGGATGTTGCCTGGTATGGAGGGCAGGTCTTATGAAGAGAGGCTGAGGGAATTGAGGTTGTTTTCGTTAGAAAGGAGGCGGCTAAGAGGGGACCTTATTGAAACATATAAGATGATTAGAGGTTTAGATAGGGTGGACAGTGATAAGCCTTTTTCCTAGGATGGAGAAAGCTAGCACGAGGGGACATAGCTTTAAATTAAGGGGTGGTAGTTATAGGACGGATGTCAGAGGTAGGTTCTTTACCCAGAGGGTGGTAAGGGTATGGAATGCCCTGCCTGCAGCAGTTGTAGATGCGCCACGTTTGGTGGCGTTTAAGAGGTTAGTTGATAAGTATATGGAAGAGAAGGGAATGGTTTAGTTTGGAGGGTCATTGCTTTTTATATTGGTCGGCGCAACATCGAAGGCCGAAGGGCCTGTTCTGTGCTGTAATGTTCTATGTTCTATCATCGATTGTCACAAAATAATAAAACCATTTACTTCACTAATCACCCCCTTTAGGGAAAGGAAACATGCAGATACACACACCCACACGATGTGATCAACTCCAACTCTCAACTGCCTCCCTCCTCTGAAATGGCACGAGGTGACATACTCAATTCAGGAGGCAATTAGAATTATGGAAGACCTACAATGCAGGAGGCCATTCAGTCTGTGCTGGCTCTCTGACACAGTAACCCCACATATTTATGTCGCTGCATACCATTGGACATGTTGGTGCTGCCCAGAGGGGGAACAAAGGGGATAACGAAGGGGACAATGGGGCAGGACAGGAGGGGGCAGACCAGGAGAGGGGTGCAGGCAGGAGAGGAGCGGGGGGCAGGCGGGGAGCGGGTGAATGGGAGAGGGAGTTAATTGTTTGAAACCCGAGTCTCCCGGCACTGACCTCCAGCACTTTGGCCATGCGGGATTTGTCATCCTGCAGTCGCTTCTTGGAGTCCATCTCCTTCTCTAGCTGCTGTAGTCGCTGCTGCAGGAGGTTAGTGTCCAGTACAGCATTCTCCTTCTCCACCTGGCTCTGCTGTAGCTCGTGTTTCAGACGGCCAATCTGAAATGGGAACACACCGGTCAGCTTCCAGAAACAGAGAAGAGTTCATCCTTTCAGGGCAGGTGCTAGGCTTGTCCCTCCCAGGGCATTAACCTGCTGCCTCACAGCACCAGGGACCTGGGTTCGATTCCCAGCTCGGGTCACTGTCTGTGTGGAGTCTGCACGTTCTCCCCGTGTGTGCATGGGTTTCCTCTGGGTGCTCCGGTTTCCTCCCGTTGTCTGAAGAACGTGCTGGTTAGGGTGCATTGGCCGTGCTAAATTCTCGCTCAGTGTAACCTGAACAGGAATGTGACGATTAGGTAAGCCGCTTGTGACACTAATAAATAAACTTTACATTTACTTTACAGCACAAAGAGTGGCGTTCTGTTACCATCTAGTGGCAACAACTGAATACTGCAGTGCGCGCGCGTGTGGGAGAGAGGGGGAGAGTGTGCATATGAAAGAGCGTGCATTAGAGAAAGTGCATGTGTGTGTGTGTGAGAGAGAGAGAGAGGGAGAGAGAAAGAGAGGAAGAATGTGTATATGGAAGAGTGTGCGTCAGACGAAGTGCATGTGTGTGTGTGGGAGAGGGTTTGTGCATGTGTGTGTGAGAGAGAGAGAGAGAGAAAGTGTGAGTCAGTGAGTGCGCGTGTGCGTGCACACGCGCGCGAGAGTTTGAGAGTGAGACAGAGTTTGTGTGCTCATCAGCGAGTGTGTTGCATGAGAGAGGGTTTTTTGCGTGTGTGAGGGAGAGTGTGTGTCTGTATGTGTGTGTATATGTGTGTAGGTGGATGCGTGCGAGGCAAGGAGGCCAATGCACAGCGGAGACAGGAGGATCACAGATGTGATTCGTCCTGAATTGGGACGATGCAGTAGGATTCGGAGCCAGGGAAGTGAGAGATTCCGGACATGGAAGAAAAAACAGCCCAGGGTCCCAGCCCCTGATGACCAGTCAAGGGGCCGGCCTGAAGCTGCCCCTGAGAGTGTGAGTTCGACTGAAATTCGCTGCGATGCTTCCCACGAGTTTTTATTATTATAATTTTTAAAAGCAGCAGCCTGTGAATTCACGTACCACGACACCCAGATCCCTCTGTATCCCAGAGTTCTGCAATCTCTCTCCAGGGGCGGCACAGTGGATTAGCACTACTGGCTCAAGGAGCCAGGGATGCAGGTTCAATTCCCAGCATTGGGTCATTGTCTGTGCGGAGTCTGCAAGTTCTCTCCGTGTCTGCGTGGGTTTCCTCCAGGAGCTCCAGTTTCCTCCCTCAATCCAATGATGAGCAGGTTAGGGTGGATTGGCCATGCTAAATTGCCCCTTAGTGTCCAAAGACGTGCTGGTTAGGATGCATTGGCCACGTGAAATTCTACCTCAGTATAACCTAAACAGGCACCAGAATGTGGCAGCTAGGGGATTTCACAGTAACTTTATTGCAGTGTTAAATGTAAGCGGATTTGTGACACTAATAAATAAACTTTAAGTTTAGTGTATGAAGCAATATTCAGACAGTGTCCCAGGGAGGGTTAAGATAAATCTCATACCTCGTCCTGTAGCCTCTTGATGGTCATATTGGCCTTGTCCAGTTCCAGGGCCCTCTCCTTCCCTTGCCTCTGGTGCTCCAGCAATTCGCGTCGCGACTTATCCCGGTACTCATCCAGCTGGGACTGCAGCTCCACCACAGAGCTCCCGGACTGCTCCGTGACCTCGTCCACCTGAACCGGGGGAAACACAAAGAGCCAGAGTTCAAACCACTGTGCAAGTTAGGGTGGATTGGCCATGCTAAATTGTCCCTTAGTTCCAAAGATGTGCAGGTTAGGGTGGATTGGCCATGCTAAATTGCCCCTTAGTGCCCAAAGATGTGTAGGTTAGGTGGATTGGCCATGCTAAATTGTCCTTTAGTTCCAAAGATGTGCAGGTTAGGGTGGATTGGCCATGCTAAATTGTCCTTTAGTTCCAAAGATGTGCAGGTTAGGGTGGATTGGCCGTGCTAAATTGTCCCTTAGTGTCTAAAGATGTGTAGGTTAGATTGAGTGAGATGCTCTTTCGGAGAATTGGTACTGACTCGATGGGCCAAATGGCCTCCTCCTCCACTGTAGGGATTCTATGATTCACTCTGTACGTCAGGCCCTCAGCGCATTCTGCAAGCGGCCATGGAAGCCATCCTGCCTTTGCTAACAATGTACCGGAAAGTGCCCTCCTCTCCACCCTCTCCTTAGGGCATCCAGCGCTGAGACTGGTGTTGCTGGCCAGTCATTACTCAGCACAGGAACAGTAAAAGATGGTTGTTCGAATGTAATCGGTGACAACTTTATACTGGCTGTAAAAGTCTCCAATGGTAACAAGCTGTAAGGGCCAGCTGATACCCAGTAAACCGTAGAATCTATCACAGAATGATGTGATGGTCAGCTAACTCAGTATAAATAAGAACCTGTTTGGAATTGTGGAGCGTTTGGAGTGGCCCCAGACGAGGCCCCAAATTTGGAGTACTGAAGTTTCTTTATTAAACACTTTCTTTGATTTATAAGTTTTGTTATATTTTTATTGTCGCTGTTTGAAGAGTTCTTTCTGAGAGGAACACTGGTGATAGGAGAGCAATGGTGCCACTGAATTTGAGTAGGGAAGAAATGGGCCGTGCACACATACTCCCACCTCACCTCTTTCTGAAGCTTTTCGATGGTCTTGTCCAGTAACCTCCTCTGCTCTTCCAGCTCGCTCTTGGCCTTCTTCAGTTGGTCCTTCTGCTTTGCCTCATCTTGATAGCGCTCTTGCAGCTCCTGGTAGTCCTGGGTCAGCCGGTTCATGCTCCGCTGTTTGACGGGTGGGGGAAGGGGGGGGGGGGGTGAAGACAGGAAGGGTTATGCATGGCAGATGTGGAAGGATGTCACTGTGCGCGTTTTAAAGAGGGGATTTCTAAATACCGCTGTGGCTCGGGTCACTGTCTGTGTGGAATCTGCATGTTCTCCCCGTGTCTGTGTGGATTTCCTCCCACACTCAGAACGATGTGCAGGTTAGGGTGGATTGGTCATGCTAACTTGCCCCTTAGTGTCCAAAGATGTGCAGGTTAGGTGGGGTAAATGCGTGGGGGTGACAACTACAGGGTAGGGGGAGAGGGGCTGGTAAGATGCTCTGTTGGAACATCAGTGTAGACTTGATGGACCCCCTTCTGCACCGTTCAATGGTCCCCTGGATCTGCACCTCGCCTGCTGTAACCTGCAGGGCTTTGTGCCAATTGCTGGGGTTTGGGATTAGGCCGACTGGGTGTGTTAGGGAGGGGGCTTGTTTTCCAGCGGGTGCTGACCTGGAGGACCAAGTGGCCAGTTTCTGTGCCATAGACTTTCTTGGATCACATCAAGTGGGTCAGAAATCAGGTCAGGGGATCGCAAAGGCTGAGGTGTAAGTAACAGACAGATGGATATCTCAGTGAGAGGGACAGCAAGAGGCAGATGTGGAAAACTAGAAGAAGAGGCCGAATGACTATTAGCAGCGTGCTGGGGCTAAACAACCAGCAGACATTAAACTTCACCGCACTGAACCTGCAGGAGGAAAGGTCACAAGGAAAACCTGAAAGCAAGTGTTGGGATGTACGATAGAGAATGCTGCAGTGCGCCGTACCTGCATCTCTTCCAGGCGGTTCTCTAACGCTCTTTTGGCCATGGCTATCTCCTGCTCCTGGTCTGTGGCTTCTCCGAGAGACAGCTCCATTTGTTTCCGCTCTGTCTAAAACAGGTTTGAGAGAGTCACCATACACTTCATCTGCTAAACACTAACAGGAGAAGGCCATTCAGCCCCTCAGGCCCACTTCCCTCCCCTACAACTACATCACAGCCGATCAGAATCTCAACTCCATCAACCCAAAAACTCTGTTCAAAGGTGTGTAGTTTAGAGGAATTGGCCGTGCTAAATTGCCCCTTAGTGTCAAAAGATGAGTAGGTTAGGGTGGATTGGCCATGATAAATTGCCCCTTAGTGTCCAAAGATGTGCAGGTTAGATGCGAGGCCTGGATACAGTGGACAGGGACAGGATGTTTGTACTAATGGGAAAATCTAGATGCAGAGGACACAACCTCAGGCTAAAGGGACAATCCTTTAAAACAGAGACGAGGAGGAATTTCTTCAGTGGGGAATCTGTGGAACTCTTTGCCGCAGAGGAGGCCGGGATCACTGAGTGTCTTTAAGACAGATAGATAGGTTCTTGATTAATAAGGGGATTAGGGGTTACAGGGAAAAGGCAGAAGAATGGGGGGGGGGGCGGGCAAGTGTTCGCCTCATGCGTCCCTGGGCGCGAGGGAGGGGGTTGGGGGGGGGGTCTGATTACCTCCAAGCGGGCCAGCTTGTCCTTCAACCGTGACTCGGAGCATTTCATTTCCTCGATCATGTCTTTGCACTCCCCCATCTGGAAGTCCATCTGTGAGACCCTTCTCTTCAAGTCCTCGTTGTCCTGCTTCAGCTGCTTGATGGAGGAGTCGGCCACTTTCTTCGCCTGCTCCGTCGCTCCCTTTTCATTCTCCAGGGTCAGTTTATCCTGAGGTACAGCGGGAGGGGGGAAATAAGATTCATCATAACGCAGAGTGACACGAAAACTACATCGATAGCAGGTTAGATGGGGTCTACCTGGCTCCATCGTGGGTCTCAGTGCAACCTCTTAGCTGTGTCACAGCTCAGGGTGTGGACATGGCAGCATTGGACTGGGGTAAACACAGTAAGAAGTCTCACAACACCAGGTTAAAGATCAACAAGTTTACTTGACAGTAAACCCACCCGCTTTCAGGGTTTGACCTAACAAGGGGCAAACTCCAAAAGTGAGTGGGTTTACTATCAAATAAACTTGTTGGACTTTAACCTGGTGTTGTGAGACTTACAGCCAAGGGAACAGGGGACATCTGAGCCCCAGCAGACCTGCTACTGATTCTCTTAAATACTGGGATCACCTCTCCTCTCTCTCTCGCCTTTCCAAAAGTGGCAGCAAATCAGCAGCACCATAATATTGAGATGGGAATGAGACGGGGTGGGCAAGAGAGAAAGGAAGGGGTTGAGGGGTACGGGGGGAGTGAGCTCCAGAGAGAGAAGGGAGGAGGTGGATCCCAAAGAGAGAGAAAGAGACACACAGAGAAGGTGGACGGTACCCAGGGAGATGGGATGGGCCCCAGAGATGGGGGTTGGGTGGGGGCAGGCTACAGACAGCGAGCGAGAGAGAGAGACAGAGAGAGGGGGAGCAGGCCGCACAGAGAGAGAGAGAGAGAGAGAGAGAGAAAAAAAGAGAGAGAGATAGAGACAGAGACACAAAGGGAGGGAGGAGGCAGACATTGGCCCCAGGGAGATGGAGGAGGGGGCTCGAATCCCATCCCAGGCAGCTGGTGGGAATTTTAACTCGGATTAATAAAATTAGAGATTAAGAACGAGTCTCAGTAATGGCGACCGTGACAATGATCATTGATCGTCGTAAAAAAAACCTCCTCTGGTTCACCGACATCCCCTTTAAGGAAGGAAATCTGCTGTTCTTACCCGGTCTGGCCTACACGTGACAGCAATGTGGTCAATTTTTAACTATCCCCACCCCTCCAAATAGTCTGAGGGAGACACTCGGTTTCACCAGACGGCTACAACAAGTTCAATGAAGCAGCACTACCGCACTCCACACCCTCCCCACCCCCAGGGCCTGCAGCTGAACTCTCACCTTTGACATGAGTTCACAGCTCCTCTTGAGAGCTTCCATTTCCTTCTGGGAGCTGTGCTTGAGTTTCTCCAGGGCTTGGCCGTGCTCGGCAGCCTGGTCGCTCAATTTCGCCCGCAGCCCGCTCAACTCCTGCTCTTTACGCTGCACCAGGGCCTCCTGCTGCTCCCTGCTGCTGGCCACCTCCTGTAACTCCTGCTTGGTGGTGGCCAGCTCCTGAAACACAGAGAACAGCCCGTCAACGTATCGCTCAGTGGCAGCACTGCAAGGTAGCGGTGTACCCCTGGGGCACCCATCGAATGCAGTTCTTCATCAACCAACAGAGAAACCTCAGCAAAATTTAACACTGAATTCAACTGGAACATCAACCAACGCAGAGGGAGTGGACTCGCTCCCGCGTGGGGGGAGAGAGAACGGCGGGACTCGCTCCTGCAGCGGGGCAGGAAAACAGCGGGACAAGTTGGGATTCGCTCCCACAAGAATCAGAGCACCTGGAGGAAACCCACGCACACGTGGCAGGGAACAGTGATCCGAGGCCAGAGGTGGGGTTAATGAGATTCCAGAAGGGAAGAACAGGGAAAATTTACAGAGTTTGCATACAATTACAAAGAGCACACTCTTTTCAAACACACACGTCCTACTCAGGTAAATATTTGTTGAATTAACATACAAAGTGTTAATCACAATATCTCCTGATTGTTTTCCCTGCTGGTGAACAAGGAAGGCTTCATTATTCTGCACTCACACCCCATAACTCTGGAGTCCCTTGTCGATCAAATATTTATCTTATTCTCCTTTGAATTGATTCACTGATCCACAATCTGCACTGCTCACAGTGGACTGGATTTCACACAATAATGACCCTCAAGAGAGGAGATTTCTAACTTCCCTCTCTACTCTGCATTGGTGTTTCTGCTTCACACGAGCCTACACCCACCCTGCCTTCACCTCACACCTTAAACCACACCATTCTAATCCTTCCTCCTTCATGTTTTTCCAGCAGCTCTTCAATACATCTAACATTTTCCTCCACTGCCCCCATGGGAGTGAATCCCACATTCTCCCCCAACTCCCCCTGTGGGAGCGAGTCCAATGTTCTCCCCCAATCCTCCATGGCAGCGAATCCCACATTCTCCCCCACTCTCTGAAATCTCCATTGGATTTATTACTGACTGTCACACATCGATGGCCAGCTTTAAAGCGCATTACAATTTATCAATGGCAAGTTGTTCTTAAATGAAAGATTCCCCACGAATTCTGAAATGTTGCTCCCTCCCCCCCCATTCCCCAGCTCTTGACATCAACCCTGTCAAACCCCCTTTCCTCTCCCCTAATGGTCAATGTATGAGGAAGACCATCTCTCAGGGACCTAAACTCCAATGAGTACAGATGTAATCTTTCATCACATGATGATGACAAGACAGAGTACAGGAATGAGAGAAGCTGCTGAACCGGGGCAGCGACAATAATCTCTCCCTCAATCTCAACAAAATGAAGGAGATAGTCATTGACTTCAGGAAGTGTAAAGGAGAACACGCCCCTGTCTACATCAACGGGGACAAAATTGAAAGGGTCGAGAGCTTCAAGTTTTTGAAGTGTCCAGATCATCAACAACCTATCCTGGATACCCCCACACTATAGTTAAGAAAGCCCCAATGTCTCTACTTTCTCAGAAGACTAAGGAAATTTGACATGTCCGCTACGACTCTCACCAACTTTTACAGATGCCCCATAGAAAGCATTCTTTCTGGGTTGTATCACAGCTTGGTCTGGGCTCCTGCTCTGCCCAAAACCGCAAGGGGCTACAAAAGGGTCGTGAATGTAGCCCAGTCCATCACACAAACCAGCCTCCCATCCGTTGACTCCGTCTACACTTCCCTCACTGCCTCGGGGAAAAGCAGCCGGCATAATCAAGGACCCCCACACATTCTCTCTTCCACCTTCTTCATTCAGGAAAAAGATAAAGAAACCTGAGGTCCCGTACCGACCGACTCAAGAACAGCTTCTTCCCTGCTGCTGTCAGACTTTTGAATGGACCTACCCCACATTGAGTTGATCTCTCTCTGCACCCCTCGCTGTGACTGTAACACTACATTCTGCACTCTCTCCTTTCCTTTCTTTCTCTATGAATGGTATGCTTTGTCTGCATACTGCACAAGAAACAATACTTTTCACTGTATCTTAATACATGTGACAATAATAAATCAGATTAAATCTCTCCATCTCAAGAATAAGCCCACATTTTTCATTTTTGGGGTATCGAACTCACTGAGGCTATAAATCGTGGGCATGAGGAACTGAAGGGAGGCACCTCATAGGACGGTGTGGTGGCACTGTGGGTTAGCGCTGCTGCCTCACAGCGCTGGGGACCCGGGTTCAATTCCCGGTTTGGGTCACTGTCTGTGCGGAGACTGCACATTCTCCCCATGTCTACGTGAGTTTCTTCCAGGGTGCTCCTGTTTCCTCCCACAGTCTGAAAGACGTGCTGGTTAGGATGGACTGGCTATGTTAAATTGTCCCCAGTTAAGGGGGACTAGCAGGGTAAATACACGGGGTTAAGGGAACAGGGCCCAGATGGGATTGTGGTCAGCGCAGACACGATGGGCTGAATGGCCACTTTCTGCACTTGTAGGGGTTCTGCGGAGTAGCACGTTCGTGCTAGGTTTGTAACTGGGGAATAATCCAAAACACTTGAGACAGTGAAGAGATCCCCGTGGGGAAAGCTAACAGGCAGTCCAAAGCTCACGTACCCTTTTCAGCGCCTGGATCTCCGCATTATCCACTGTGGTGCGTTTCACATGGTCTACTTCATCCTGCATCACCGAGTAACGATCGCGCAAATCCTTCAGCTCCTCATCAAACTCCTCCTTCTCCAGCTTAATCTGCAGTAGTCTGTGATTGGGGGAAGGGGTTGGTGCGAGTGGAAAAAATAAATAGATAAAGGGATGGCTTTCTGTCTCAGCTTTATGAATCGGGCTCCGCACTGCCCCCCCCACCCACCCTGCGATCACAATACAAACTGACCACCTCCCCCCGCGGCCCGAAGCCACCCGAAATCCCACGTACTCCAACGCCTCCCTTGCAATTCCGTACACTCCCCACACCCCTCACCGTAGTTCAACATCCATCTGAATGAGAGGCCTGCCTTGGGTTTACACATCTGACCCAAGATAGTGAGTCACACCCTCGCCTCTGAGGTATAACACAGCGGGTTTGAGTCCTCACTCCAGAGAGCTGAGCAAATAGACCTGGCTGACACTGTCTGACTGTCCAAGGCTGGGCATTGAGGGAGCGCTGGGGAGTCCAAGGCTGAGGGAGCGCCGCACTGTGGGAGGGTCAGTGCTAAGGGAGAACCGCATTGCGGGAAGGGTCGGATCTGAGGGAGCCCCGCACTGAGGGGAGGGTCGGTGCCGAGGGAGAACCGCACTGCAGGGAGGGTCGGTGCCGAGGAAGAACCGCACTGCAGGGAGGGTCGGTGCCGAGGGAGAACCGCACTGCAGGGAGGGTCGGTGCCGAGGGAGAACCGCACTGCAGGGAGGGTCGGTGCCGAGGGAGAACCGCACTGCAGGGAGGGTCGGTGCCGAGGGAGAACCGCACTGCGGGGAGGGTCGGTGCCGAGGGAGAACCGCACTGCAGGGAGGGTCGGTGCCGAGGGAGAACCGCACTGCGGGGAGGGTCGGTGCCGAGGGAGAACCGCACTGCGGGGAGGGTCGGTGCCGAGGGAGAACCGCACTGCAGGGAGGGTCGGTGCCGAGGGAGAACCGCACTGCAGGGAGGGTCGGTGCCGAGGGAGCACCGCACTGTGGGGAGGGTCGGTGCCGAGGGAGAACCGCACTGCGGGGAGGGTCGGTGCCGAGGGAGAACCGCACTGTGGGGAGGGTCGGTGCCGAGGGAGCACCGCACTGTGGGGAGGGTCAGTGCCGAGGGAGCGCCGCACTGTGGGGAGGGTCAGTGCCGAAGGGGCGCCGCACTGTGGGGAGGGTCGGCGCTGAGGAAGGAGTGTGTGTGTTGGGAGCAGGCCTCCCATATTTATTCCTCAAACAACATTAATAAAATAAAAAACAAATCAGATGACCGGAAGACAGGAACTGCAGTAGGCCATTCAGCCTTTCAAACCATCCAACAGGATCATGCTTGAATGTGTTAAATGTGTTCAAGTCAAGAGTGGATAGGTTTTTGATTGGCAGGGGAACTAAGGGTTATGGGGAGAAAGCGGGTAAGTGGTACTGAACCACTACAGATCAGCCATGATCTTATTGAATGGCGGGGCAGGCTCGAGGGGCTGGATGGCCGACTCCTGCTCCTATTTCTTATGGTGATCTGTTGTGATCTCCGCTTCAGTGTCTGTCCTTCCCCCCCAACAACGATGGGGGCCAATGGCGCAGAGGTGGATGATCAGTTTAAAGAGCCAGGCAGGCTTGACAGGCCGAGTGGCCTCCTGCTATTCCCAGCTGGCTAAACGATATGGTTTAAAAGATGAACAGGAACCAAAATCAGACTTCTAACGCCCCCCACCCCGAGCAGGTAAGGGGAAAGTGTACTGACTCCTGCTTGGTGTTGCGGAGCTCCTCGCGGTTCTTCTGAAACAACTCTTTCCAGTGGACGCTCTCCTCCACGCTCTCCTCCAGCTGTCTCTGCAGGCTCCGCACAGTTGAGTTGATCTTCTGTCTCTCGGACTCCACGTTCTGCTGCGTCTTGGGTTTACGAAGAAAAGCCAGAGAAAACGGTCAACCTTTCCCCGTAAAATCTCAGCTGGAACTTACTTCAATCCCCTACTGTTCGGCGTTATCAGAACATACCAACAGGCTTGCGAGCGAGGGTCAGAGGTTGAGGGAGGGAATTCCAAATTTTAGGCACCAATCCCCCCCCCCCCCCCCCACCCACCACCCCCCAGGCCTTTCCCCAGGGAGCTAAAGGCAGAGCGATAGGAATGGGGAGGAAGCTTGAGAGGCTGGAATTGAAGGAGCACTGAGACCTCGGAAGGCTATTGGGATGGACTCGTTCCCACATGGAGCGAGGACAACGTGGGACTCGCTTCCGTAGTAGGAATGGAGGGAGAATGTGGGACTTGCTCCCAGGGGCGGGGGTGGGGAATGTGGGACTCCTCCCCACGGGAGGTGGGGAGGAGAATGTGGGACTCGGTCTCAAGGGAGGGAGTGGGGAAAATGACCACACCCTCCCTCCCCCGCGAGCGAGTCCCATGTTCTGCCCCCACTCCTTCCCCCGGGAGCTAGTCCCCACGTTCTCCCTCCAGTGCCCTGTTGAGGCATAGCAGAGGTGCCTTTCTCTCAATTAGAGGCACTTATGAGCAGCCAATCACAGGCCTGGAATACAGCTGGTGTAAGTGGGGAGCTGCACATCTTCTGCCACGTAGCGGCTCTGATTAACGGGAATATACATTAATCTTGGCACAGCAGCCGTTACCCCAGTCGCTGCGATGTTTTAGAGTGGTATAGGCAGGTCTGTAATGTGTTAGAACTCCAGGGCAGCTTCTGTTCGAGTGCCCAGCCAGCACTGTGTTTGAGTTTGAACTGCACTGACTGCTGTATTCACCGGAGCGGAAGGATGCACACTGTCCCCTCAATGGACTCGTTTGTTCATTGAAGGAAAAGAAAAGGAACCATTTGGTTTACTACCCTCTCTCCCCGCCCGCCTGACTATCCAAACTGTCTTTTGTTAAGGACGGAGAGACCAACAAAGCTGTCGTCTGTCACAGCTTTTGTTTCTGGGTGCGCAGAACGTCCCTTACCGCAGTCTGGCGGAGGAAGGGGCAGTCGCGTTCTCGGGGCCAATCGCAGTCCAGTTCACGGGTGACCGGCTTGTCAGATGGAGTTTGTAACACGGTGGTCGGGAATTGCGGCTGACCGCTGCTCTCTCGCCCCTGTGACCCCGCCCCCCCGCTCTCACCGTCTGGAAGGGGTTTGCAAATCAGCCACTCATCTTAGTGTCATCTGAGAATTCTGATACACTACATTTGGCCCCCAACTCCAAATCATCTCTGTAAATCGTAAACAATTGCAGTCCCAACACTGTTGCCTGAAGCACACCACTAGCACTGATCGCCAACCAGAAAAACACCCATTTACCCCCCACAGTCTTTGCTTTCTGTTAACCAATCCTCTATCCATGCTGATATATTACCCGTATATAATCACCTTTATCTTATACGGCAGTCTTTGATGCAGCACCTTGTCAAATGCCTTCTGGAAATCCAGATACACCACATCCACAGGTTCCCCTCCATCCACTGCACAGGTAATGTTCTCAAAGAATTCCACCAAATTAGTCAAAAATGTTCTGCTGTTCATGAACCTATGCTGCGCTTTACCAATGGGGCAATTTATATCTAGATATCTCGCTATTTCTTCCTTGATGATAGATTCAAGCATTTTCCCTACTACAGCAGGGAAAGTGGAGCACCTGGAAGAAACCCACGCAGACACGGAGAGAACGTGCAGACTCCTCTGCACAGACAAAACCTGGGTTCCTGGCGCTGTGAGACAGCAAAGCTAACCCACTATGTCATGGCCTGTGACCTCTTGTTCCAGGTTCCCCTCAAAGAGGACCTCTTTCTGTACGGTGCTCAATCTGTCCTTGTAAAAACCATCACCTCCCTTTGCCCCCTCCCCCGCCATTTCTCCACTTTCAGAGTCTCCTTTGGGGCCACTGTCTCGCACCTTCAAAATGGTAGGAGCGCGACACTGAAGGACAGTTTTGAGCACTAACCTGAGACACCTCATCGAAGTTCTTCCTCAGCTGCTCCATGTCTTTCTGGTACTGGGCTGTCAGATCTTCCATAGCCTTGTCATGGCTGGACACCTCCTCCTTCAGAACCCCCTTCAGGGCGGTCAGCTCCCGCTCTCTCTGCCTCAGGGTGTCCTCCACTGTCTGCTTTGCGGTGGCCACCATGTCCAACTCCTCCTTCGTCCTGGCCAGCTCCTGCTTCAAGAACAAACAGCCAACATGGGATCTTGTGGCAGAGAAGGCGCCCATTTGGCCCCATACGTCCTGCCAGCAACTTTGAATGAGTTCACCAGTTAGCCCCAAGTGTGTGACAGCAATAGCACAGAGGAGAGACACTAAGCCAGTTGTGCTCTCGGCAAGAGCGAGTCTCACTTGCCCATCTCTCTTCCCACAGCCTGCGAGTTATTACATTATCCGCAATCAAATCTGTCCCTGCCATATCCTCTCAGGCAAATTAATACTAGACAGCCCAAAGATGTGCAAGTTAAGTGGATTAGCCATGCCAAATTGCCCCCTTAGTGTGCAAAGATGTGTGGGTTAGGTGGATTGGCCTTGCTAAATTGCCCCTTAGTGTCCAAAGATGTGCAGATTAGGGAATAGGCCATGCTAACTTGCCCCTTAGTGTCAGGAGGATTAGCAGGGTACATACGTGGTGGAATAAGGTTTACGAGGTTACAGATAACTCCAAGAAAAATAGGCTAGTAACAGTAGAGGATTTTAACTTTCCCAACGTTGACTGGGACAGCCATACATATATTAGTGACATGGATGGAGAGAAATTTGTTCAGCGTATTCAGAAGGAATTTCTCATTCAGTTGGTCAGAAAGGGAAAAAAATTCGACCTCCTCTTGGAAAAGAACAGGTGGCAAAAGTGTTAGTGAGGGATCACTTTGGGACCAGTGACCGTAATTCCATTAGTTTTAAGATAGCTACTAAAAATGATAGGTCTGGCCCAAAGGTTAAAATTCTAAATTGGGGAAAGGCCAATTTTGAGGGTATTAGACAGGAACTTTCAAAAACTGACTGGCAGGCAAAGGTTCATCTGGGCAACTGGCATTAGCTTAGGGGTCAAAAACAATGGGCAGCACGGACGAGTTGGGCAGAAGGGCCTGTTTCCACGCTGTAAACCTTTATGACTCTAAGTAAGAGGATTTCAAAAGTGTGTTAACTTGGGTTCGAGGGTAAGCACATTCATTTTCGAGAGAAGGGCAAGGCTGCAGAAGTAGGGGACACTGAATGACTGGGGATATTGAGGCCCCTGGTCAAAAAAAAGGAAGGAGCACATGACATGCATAGGCAGCTGGGATCAAGAGGATTCTTTGTAGAATACAGAGGTTGTCAAAGTACAGTTAGGAGAGAAATCAAGAGGGCAAAAAGAGGACATGAGATTGCTTTGACAGGTAAGGCAAAGGAGAATGCAAAGAGCTTCTACAAATACATAAAGTGCAAAAGAGTAACTAGGGGCAAAGATAAGGGCCTCTTAAGGATCAACAAAGTCATCCACGTGCGGATCCACGAGAAGTGGGTGAGATCATAAATGAATATTTCTCCGGTATTTACTGTTGAGAGAGGCACGGATGTTAAGGAACTTGGGGAAATAAATAGTGATGTCTTGAGCAGTGTACATATTACAGAGGTGGTGGTGCTGGATAAATCCCTGGAACCTGATGAAGTGTATCCCAGGACTTTGTGGGAGGCTAGGGAAGAAATTGTGGATCGCCTAGCTGAGATATTTGAATCATCGATAGTCACAGGTGAAGACTGGAGGATAGCAAATATTGTGCCTTTGTTTAAGAAGGGCTGCAGAGAATGGTGGGAGGGCAGGCTCGAGGGGCTGAATGATCTCCGACCCACGGAACAACCACCACGTACCGCTAAAACCTCTTTGCCCGCACTGTCCTCTGTGGACTTCCTGATGCTCTTCAGCTCTTTCTGCATGGCCGTCATTTCCTCCTGCAGATCTCGCATCTCTGCCTCCACTGTCTCCTTCTCCATCTTCACTTCCATCAGCCTGGGGAAGGAGGGGGAGAGAGAGGCAGAGAAGGGAGGGAAAGAGAGAGACACAGAGAGGGGGTTGAAAGAGAGAGGTGCAGGGGGTGGGGGAGAGGCAGAGAAGAGGGGGGGGAGAGAGGCAGAGAAGGGGAGGGGGGAGAGAGAGAGGCAGAGAAGGTGGGGGAGAAGGCAGAGAAGGGGGGGGAGAGAGGCAGAGAAGGGGAGGGGGGAGAGAGAGAGGCAGAGAAGCGGGGGGGGGGCGGAGAGAGAGGCAGAGAAGGTGGGGGAGAGAGGCAGAGAAGGGGGGGAGAGAGAGAGAGGGAGAAGAGAGGCAAAGAGCAGGGGGAGAGAGAGAGAGAGAGAGAGGTGGCGGGGAAGAGAGAGAGAGAGGGAAGATGTGGGGGAGAGATTCAGAGAGAAAGATGGAGAGACAGAGAAAAAGAGAGGGGTGGATAGAGAAAAAGGGAGAGGGGGAGAGAGAGAGAGAGGTGGGGGGAGAGGGGAAACAGAGAGACAGAGAGAGGGAGAGATAGAAATGGAATAAATACATTTACACCATGTGCCCAGTCTGATGTGGGAGTTTAGAACTAGAGAAGCTTTTGCTGAAGGAACTTTAAAAGGAGCTGTCTGTGAGATCCCATTAGATAAAAGGGAGTAACCAAACTCAGGGCTGGTGACGTTTCTGTGTCTCTGCTGCCCGTAGAATCCCGATAGCTCAGAAGCTGGCCATTCAGTCCATCGAGTCTACATCAACTCTCCAAAAGTGCATCTTACCCTCCCCTCTCCTAAACTCGTAATCTCACATATTTAACACGGCCAATCCACCTAACCTGCATATCTTTGGACTGCGGGAGGAAACCGGAGCACCCGGAGGAAACCCACGCAGAGACAGGGAAAACATGCAGACTCCGCACGGACAGTGAGCAAAGGCCGGGAATCGAACCCAGGTACCTGGCGCTGTGAGGCAGCAGCGCTAACCCACTGTACCACTGCCCATTGGAGATTGTGGATTAGGAGCCTGTGGCGAAGACTAGGACAAGGTCACAAAATTCTTCTTGCAAAAAGAAAGTCCTCCATGGTTTGGAATGCACTGCTCGATGGGACAGTAGTGAATAAGAATAAGTGGTTTTGAGCTGGGAGGCAAGACTGGGCTGGTAGTACAACTTCACCCTGAGCAAAAAAAAATTAAACAGTTGCGTGCAACCAAGCGGATGGGAAATCCTTGAAGACAAATCATTAATTTTTTTAAAATGGTGCAGCAAAGAGGATTTTGTTCGCCGGGCCAGCCAATCGTTTTAGGATGTACAGAATGGGATTCAGACACACAGGAGGCAAATTCGGGGATATAGCTTAATGCTGTTAATCCTATCCGAGCTTTGCCACGCGACACAGAGGTCACCCAGTAACATCTGGCGCGGTGATTGAGCTTCATAGACCGCGGGCTCCCAGTTGTGATTCCTGTGCTGACCGGAGCTGCCGGTTTTCAGACAGGACAGAGGACACTGGGTGCAGGAGTTAAACACAGAGCCTCAGGTGAGGAGAGAGCAAATTAGCCAGGCCTTTCTGTCTGCCGCCCAGCCATGTGTGTTGCGAAAATGAGCGCGCGCCAACGGGACTGAATGTGACTAAAACACCCTGCAGGGTTTAACAGGCTCACGGCGGTGGGGAGGCTGTCCGTACCTGCACACGGACAAAGGTCAACCTGCTGATCTAACGCAGACTCCCTGTGGAGTTAACACTCTGGAATAAGACATCTGGAGTACAAAGGCCCTCTCATCCCAGCTCCTACAGTCAGGATCCCATTCTCGATGGGCTGAATGGCCTACTTCTGCTCACGGAAGAGATAAATGGGGTTCAGACGCACATTCACCCACATAGACCATAGGATGTAGGAGCAGAATTATGCCATTCAAGTCTGCTCCCCGTGGCCAATACTTTCCTCATCTCCATTCTCCCGCCTTTTCCCCCGATCCCCTTGTTAATCGGGAATCTATCTATCTATCTATCTCTGTCTTAAACACACTCAATGACCCAGCCTCTCTGCGGCAAAGAGTTCACACATTCCCCACTCCCTGGCTGAAGAAATCCCTCCCTGTCTCTGTTTTAAAGGATTGTCCCTTTAGCCTGAGGTTGTGCCCTCTGGTTCTAGTTTTTCCTACTAGTGAAACATCCTCTCCCCGTCCACTCTATCCAAGGCCTCGCAGTATCCTGTAATTTTCAATAAAATCCACCCCCTCCTCATCCTTCTAAACTCCAACGAGTACAGACCCAGAATCCTCAACCTGTTCCTCATACGACAAGCTCTTCGTTCCAGGGATCGTTCTTGTGAACCTCCTCTGGACCCTTTCCAAGGCCGGCACATCCTTCCTTAGATACGGGGTCCAAAGCTGCTCACAATAGACACACACGTGCATGTACTTACACACTCACGCAGGCAGCATGTGCTGACGCATGCAACACACACACACACCCACACGCAACACCCACACACCTGAACCTGATTTAAGCAAGGCAAACTTACTCTTGCATGTTAGTCTGGAGTTCTTTCCTGTTCTTCTGATAGAGATTGCGCAGCTGGGTGCGCTCCTCCTGTGCCTCCTCTAGCTGTAGCTGCAGATCCTGCAGGTCAAACCTGCTTCCATCATCCTTCTGACGATTCTGCGGGTGTAGGGGGCAGTGAGATGAATGGGATAGCAAAAGACAAAACTTCAGTGCTAATTATTTATAACCCACACAGTATTTATCAGGCCATTCGAGCAAAATTCTTTCTTTAAGTTGATTTGTTAGTGTCACAAGTATGCTTACAATAACACTGCAACGAAGTTACTGTGAAAATCCCCCAGTCGTCAGACTCTGACACTTGTTTGGGTTACACTGAGGGAGAATTTAGCACGACCAATCCATCCTAACCAGCACATCTTTCGGACCGTAGGAGGAAAGCGGAGCACCTGGAGGAAACCCACACAGACACAGGGAGAACGTGCAGACTTCACACGGACAGTGACCCAAGCCAGGAATCGAACCCGGATCTCTAGCACTGTGAGGCAGCAGTGTTAACCCACTGCGCCAATCGGAGTGGTGCCGAGTTGCAGGCCTGGGATACACCACCTCATCATTCATTCCCTCCACCACCAACGTACAGTGACAGCCGTGCATACCATCTACAAGATAAACAGCAGCGACTCACCAAGACTCCTTCCACAGCACCTTCCAAACCCACCACCTTTATCATCTAGAAGGACAAGGGGGTGGGGTGGGGGGGGGGGGGGGGGGGGGGGGAAATGCAGCAGCAGACACATGGGGAACACCACCACCTGCAAGTTCCCCTCTCCAAGTCACTCAACATCCCGACTGGGAAATATATCAGCCATTCCTTCACTATGGCTGGGGTCAACATCCCAGAACTCTCTTCCTAACAGCACTATGGGTGTACCTACCCCACATAGAGGGACTGACTGATGTCCAATAACAATCCTGGAATTCCCTCCCTAACAGTACTGTGGGTGTACCTTCCCCACACACGGGGGACTGACTGATGCCCAATAACAATCCTGAAACTCCCTCCCGAACAGCACTGTGGATGTACCTACCCCAGACACAGGGACTGCAACGGGTTCACGATAACAGTTCACCCACCACCTTTGAGGGGCGATTAGTGACGAGTGATAAACACTGGGCCTGGCCAGTGATGCCCCACAACCAATGAAAGAATTTTTTTTTTTTAAGGTGTTGAGTAACTTACAATGAATTCTTCGTCCAGTTTTTGCTGGAGTTCCGCTATCTTTTTCTCAAATTCATTCTTCTGCTTAGACAGAGTCTTGAGGTCAGGTGATAACTCAGCATACTAAACAAATTGAGAGCACTAAAGTTTATTTATTAGTGTCACAAGTTGGCTTACATTAACACTGCAATCGAGTTACTGTGAAAATCCTCCCACTGCCATATTCCTGTTCGGGTTACACTGAGGGAGAATTTAGCATCGCCCAATCCATCCTAACCAGCACATCTTTGAGACTGTGGGAGAAACTGGAGCACCCGGAGGAAACCCATGCAGGCATGGGGAGAATGTGCATTCTCTGCGCAGACAGTGACCCGAGCCGGGAATCGAACCCAGGTCCCTAGTGCTGTGAGGCAGCAGTGCTAACCACTGCACTACTGTGACACCTTAGTTATCATTAGGATATCTTCCTTAATTAACTTCTTGGAAGGCACAGAAATAAGGGAGAGCTGGGATACCGGCAGGGCACTCTGAAACTGAACAGTGCCTCTCATCTCGTGGTCCTGCCTGTCTGAACCACAGGGGAATTTAATTGGAGATTAAATATGAGAAGTTTATTTATTAGTGTAGAAATTAGAGTTAAAAAATAAAGTTTATTTATTAGTGTCACATGTAGACTTACATTAACAGCACAATGAAGTTACTGTGAAAATCCTCCAATCCCCACACTCCTGTTCGGGTATGCTGAGGTAGAATTTAGCATGGCCAATCCACCTAATCTGTACATCTTTGGACACTAAGGGACAATTTAGCATGGCCAATCCACCTAATCTGTACATCTTTGGACACTAAGGGACAATTTAGCATGGCCAATCACCTAATCTGTACATCTTTGGACACTAAGGGACAATTTAGCATGGCCAATCTACCTAATCGCACATTTTTCGGACTGGGGAGGAAACCCATGCAGACATGGGGAGAATATGCAGACTCCGCACAGACAGTGACCCAAGCTGGGAATCGAACCCTGTGAGGCAGCAGTGCTAATCCACTGCACCACTGCAATACCGTGATTAGCTGGGAGAGACAAAGCCAAGACTTATTGTTTTACAACTGAGAAACGGAGAGAGCAGGGAGCAATACGGAATGGTTGGGGTCTGGAAGGCACTATCTGGAAGTGTGCTGGAGACAAGTTCAGATAGGACATGATATGATTAGATGAGATTTTCTAGCATTGTTCTGCTTTTCTTTCCAATTCCAGCATCTGCTGTATTTCGCTTTTACATTAGATGATTACTATTGAGAACAATGGTGTAAACTTGTTCTATGTGGCCACACAGAGGTTGAACGATCAGATGTCAAACTACAGTACAGATTACAGATAAGTAGGAAATGTTGCTCTTTACCTTGGTGTCTTGGAATTTGTCAAACACTAGGTTCGCTTTCTTCCTCAAGAAACTGTCGGTTTCTATACTCCTGTTGGTGAACAACAGCGTTACCGAAGTTATGTTTTAACTGATAACTCAACAACAAATCTCACTAGACTCTCCCCCCCCGTGGGAGCGAGTCCCCACACTCTTCCCCCCCCGTGGGAGCGAGTCCCCACACTCTCCCCCCGTGGGAGCGAGTCCCCACACTCTCCCCCCCGTGGAGCGAGTCCCCACACTCTCCCCCCCCGTGGGAGCGAGTCCCCACACTCTCCCCCCACTCCCCTGCGTGGGGGCATGTCCCCACATTCTCCCCCCACAGTATTCATAGACCATAGAATCCCCACAGTGTAGAAAGAGGCCTTTCAGCTCATCGGGTCTGCACCAATCCCACACAGGCCCTAATCCTGTAAATCCACATATTTACCCCACAATCTCCAGGAAGACATTTCCCCTGAATTAAATTGATTAGTGACTATTCTATGTAGCACCATTCCGTTCTGGTCTCTCCCTCATACAAATGGGAACGTTTCCCCAGGTCTACTCTCTCAAAACCTTTCGTGTTAATAAAGTGTGAACCACCCTCCCCTTTCTATGGGGGATATAGAAGATACAGCATGTCCACCAACAAGCACAAGGTCGCCATTCTAGTGTTGCACACTCACCCTTCCTTCAGTATCTTGAAGATTAGCTGTTTTGTAAGCTCTTCGCTGGCAGCTGAGACTTCTTGCTGATCCTTCAAAAGGTCAGGAGTAGATTTTAGCTGTCAACACAACGCAACATGAATAGGCATATCAAATAATACAAGCCTGCAACAACTTCACTTGGAGCCTGGATGAGGGAGGCTCCCCACAACAATCTCCTATCAGGACAGATAAGAGGCTGGGAATCTGCAGAGAGTAACTCACCTCCTGACTCCCCCAAAGCTTATCTACCATCTATAAGGCACTTGTCAGGAGTGTGAAGGAATACACTCCACTTGCCTGGATGAGTGCGGCTCCCGACAACTCCAGAGAAGCTCGACACCGTCCAGGACAAAGCAGCCTTGCTCGATCGACACACTAACCACTTACACTCATTCCCTCCACCACCGACTCTCAGTTGCAGCCGTGTGTACCATCTACAACATGCCTCGCAGCGACTCACCAAGGCTCCTTCGACAGCACTTTCCAATCCCGCCACCTTTACCATCTAAAAGGCCAGGGATGGCAGCAGACACATGGGGAACACCACCACCTGCAAGTTCATCCTCCAAACCACTCTCCACCCTGATTTGGAAATATATTTACCGTGGCTGGGGTCAAAATCTTGGAACTCCCTCCCTAACAGCACTATGGGTGTACCTACCGCACACACACGGGGACTGACTGATGTCCAATAACAATCCCGGAACTCCCTCCCTAACAGCACTGTGGGTGTACCTACCCCACACACGGGGACTGACTGATGTCCAATAACAATCCTGGAACTCCCTCCCTAACAGCACTGTGGGTGTACCTACCCACACACGGGGGGACTGACTGATGTCCAACAACAATCCTGGAACTCCCCCCTAACAGCACTGTGGGTGTACCTACCCCACAAACACGGGGGACTGACTGATGTCCAACAACAATCCTGGAACTCCCTCCCTAACAGCACTGAGGGTGTACCTACTTCACATGGGTTCAAGATGGCGGCCCACCCACCACCTTCTCAATGAGTGGTTGGGGAGGAGTGATACATGCTGGGTCTGGCCAGCGATGCCCCCATCTCGGTGAAGGAATAAAAATGGCTGAATGCAAGGTGAAGTACACAGACTCCGAAAGCAGTGAATAATCCACAGCAAAGTAATAACGCTGTAAAAGGCTTTCCCATTTATCACAGGTCAACTCAAATGATCAAAACCACACTAGCATTTATAGGCCAGAATTCTCTGACTGTTCATGCCAGCGGCATTCTCTTGACCCGCCAGTGACACAACCCCTGCCGTGGGTTTCCTGGTGTTTGCGGGGAGGGGTGGCTATATTGGGAAAATAAAGTTTATTTATTAGCCACAAGTAAGGCTTACATTAACACTGCAATGAAGTTACTGCGAAAACCCCCAGTCCATAAGGCATAGAAGCAGAATTAGGCCACTTGACCCATCGAGTCTGCTCCCCCATTCAATCATGACTGATATTTTTCTCATCCCCCCTTTTTCCTGCCTTTTCCCCATAATCCCCTGATCCCCTTATTAATCAGGAACCTATCTATCTCTGTCTTAAAGACACTCAGTGACCCCGGCCTCCTCTGCGGCAAAGAGTTCCACAAATTCCCCACTCTCTGGCTGAAGAAATTCCTCCTCGTCTCTGTTTTAAAGGATCGTCCCTTTAGCCTGAGATTGTGCCTTCTGAACTCAGATCCCTGGCTAACTCAGTACTAACCCACTGTGCCATCCACAGATCCATGGGTCAAAGGGCCACTTCTGCACTCTATGATTCTATGATTGCCCTATCAGAAGACATGGAATAATTCAGTTCAAAATAGCCAGCTGTTTTGCTACCCATCTCCCACTGCCTTTTCATTTCTCTTGGCATAGGCTGGGCCCAGTGTTTGTCACCCATACCCAAATGTCCCTTGAGAAGGTGGTGGGTGATCCGCCATCATGAACCCACTGCAATCCCTATCTGTGGGGTAGGTACACCCACAGCGCTGTTAGGGAGGGAGTTCCAGGATTGTTATTGGACATCAATCCAATAAGAATAGAATAGAAGATTGGTTAGGACAAGAATAGGGCCAGTCACAGACAGCAGTGGGAAGTTGTGCGTGGAGCCTGAAGAGATTGGAGTGGCACTGAATAAATATTTCTCTTCGGTATTCACGCAGGGTGATGTAAATGTAGTTATGGAGAACACTGAGGTACAGGGTTGCAAACTGGAAAGTATTGAAGTAGATAGGGAGGATGTGCTAGATATTCTCGAGGGTTTGAAGTTGGATAAGTCCCCTGGGCCGGACGGGATTTACCCTAGGATTCTCTGGGAGGCAAGAGAGGCGATTGCAGAGCCTCTGGCTCTGATCTTCAGGTCGTCGTTGGTTACGGGTGTGGTTCCGGAGGACTGGAGGATAGCGAATGTGGTCCCATTGTTCAAGAAGGGGAAGAGAGACCTTCCAGGGAATTATAGGCCAGTGAGTCTTACTTCTGTTGTGGGCAAAGTATTGGAGAGAATTATTAGGGATAGGATTTATAGTTATTTAGAGAGAAATGAATTGATTGGGGATAGTCAGCATGGTTTTGTGAAGGGTAGGTCGTGCCTTACTAACCTCATTGAGTTTTTTGAAAAAGTGACCAAAGAGGTGGATGGGGGTAAGGCGGTTGATGTGGTATATATGGACTTTAGTAAGGCGTTTGATAAGGTGGCCCATGGAAGACTTCTGCAGAAAATGCAGATGTATGGGATAGAGGGTGATTTAGCTAATTGGGTTAGGAATTGGCTAGCAGATAGAAGACAGAGGGTGGTGGTTGATGGGAGATATTCATCGTGGAGTTCGGTGACAAGTGGTGTACCTCAGGGGTCTGTTTTGGGGCCCCTGCTGTTTGTAATTTTTATAAATGATCTGGATGAGGGTATTGAAGGATGGATTAGTAAATTTGCAGATGACACTAAAGTCGGTGGAGTGGTAGATAGTGAAGAGGGGTGTTATAGTTTGCAGAGTGACTTGGACAAGTTGCAGAGCTGGGCCGAGAGGTGGCAAATGGAGTTTAATGTGGAAAAGTGTGAGGTAATGCACTTTGGCAGAAATAATAAATGTGTAGAGTATAGGGCTAATGGTAGGATTCTTAATAGTGTTGATGAACAGAGGGATCTTGGTGTATTTGTGCATAGATCCCTGAAAGTAGGCAGTCAAGTCGATAAGGTTGTTAAGAAGGCATATGGAGTCTTAGCTTTTATTGGTAGGGGGATTGAATTTCGGAGCCGCAACGTCATGTTGCAACTGTACAAAACTCTAGTGCGGCCGCACTTGGAGTATTGTGTGCAGTTCTGGTCCCCACATTATAAGAAAGATGTGGAGGCATTGGAGAGGGTACAGAGGAGGTTTACCAGGATGTTGCCTGGTATGGAGGGCAGGTCTTATGAAGAGAGGCTGAGGGATTTGAGGTTGTTTTCGTTAGAAAGAAGGCGGCTAAGAGGGGACCTTATCGAAACATATAAGATGATTAGAGGTTTAGATAGGGTGGACAGTGATAGCCTTTTTCCTAGGATGGAGAAAGCTAGCACGAGGGGACACAGCTTTAAATTAAGGGGTGATAGTTATAGGACGGATATCAGAGGTAGGTTCTTTACCCAAAGGGTGGTTCGGGAGTGGAATGCCCTGCCTGCAGCAGTTGTAGATGCGCCAAGTTTGGTGGCGTTTAAGAGGTTCGTTGATAAGTATATGGAAGAGAAGGGAATGGTTTAGTTTGGAGGGTCATTGTTTTTTATATTGGTCAGCGCAACATCGAAGGCCGAAGGGCCTGTTCTGTGCTGTAATGTTCTATGTTCTATCAGTCAGTCCCCGTGTATGTGGGGTAGGTACACCCACAGTGCTGTTAGGGAGGGAGTTCCAGGATTGTTATTGGACATCAGTCAGTCACTGTGTGTGGGGTAGGTACACCCACAGTGCTGTTAGGGAGGGAGTTCCAGGATTGTTATTGGACATCAGTCAGTCCCCATGTGTGTGGGGTAGGTACACCCACAGTGCTGTTAGGGAGGGAGTTCCAGGATTGTTATTGGACATCAGTCAGTCCCCATGTGTGTGGGGTAGGTACACCCACATCACTGTTAAGGAGGGAGGTCCAGGATTTTGACCCCAGCTACAGTGAAGGAACGGCATATTGGCACAGTGTGTTAGCACTGCTGTCTCACAGGGCTAGGGACGCGGGTTTGATTCCCAGCTCGGGTCACTGTCTGTGCGGATTCTGCACATTCTCCCCGTGTCTGTGTGGGTTTCCTTCAGGTGCTCCGGTTTCCTACCACACTCGATTAGGTGCTAAATTCTCTCTCAGTGTACAGACGCCACAGCGTGGTGACTAGGGAATTTTCACAGTAACTTCACTCTGGTTTTAATTAAGCCGACTTGTGACACTAATAAATAAACTAAAAAGAACCGAAACTTTACAGTTGGAATGGTGAGTGGCTCGGAGGGGGATCTTACAAGTGGTGGTGTTCCCCATGTGTCTGCTGCTCCTGCTTTGTCCTTCTAGATGGTAGAGGTGGCGGGTTTGGAAGGTGCTGTCTAAGGTTTTACCATCCCGCACCTGACTGATGTTGTTCCTGATCTGGAGACACCCGAAACCGAGAGTCTGAGGCGGAAAGTTAAACATTACCCAAGGGTGATTAAATAAATAATCAGGAGGTTGAGCACGAGAAGTCACGTTAATGACTCGTATTTGCATAGTGCATTCCACGTGAGGGAGCATGGTAAAGTGTTTCATAGGAGCATGACGCTCAGCCACGCAAGGAGACAGATATTAGGACTGGTAAGGCCACACCTGGAACACTGTGTACAGTTTTGGTCTCCTTACTTGAGGAAGGTTATACTGGCACTGGAGGGGGTGCAGAGAAAATTCACTAAGTAGATTCCGGAGTTGAGAGGGTTGGCTTATGAGAGACTGGGGCTATACTCATTAGAACATAGAACATTACAGCACAGAACAGGCCCTTCGGCCTTCAATGTTTCGCTGACCAATTAAGAAAAAGCAATGACCCTCTAGCCTAAACCATTTCCTTTTCATCCATAAACTTATCTACTAACCTCTGAAACACCCCCAAACTTGGCGCATCTACAACGGCAGCAGGCAGGGCATTCCATACCCTTACAACCCTCTGGGTAAAGAACCTACCTCTGACATCCGTCCTATAACTACCACCCCTTAATTTAAAGCTATGTCCCCTCGTGCTAGCTTTCTCCATCCTAGGAAAAAGGCTATCACTGTCCACCCTATCTAAACCTCTAATCATCTTATATGTTTCAATAAGGTCTCCTCTTAGCCGCCTCCTTTCTAACGAAAACAACCTCAAATCCCTCAGCCTCTCCTCATAAGACCTGCCCTCCATACCAGGCAACATCCTGGTAAACCTCCTCTGTACTCTCTCCAATGCCTCCACATCTTTCTTATAACGCGGGGACCAGAACTGTACACAATACTCCAAGTGTGGCCGCACTATTGGAATTCAGAAAAATGAGAGGGGCAGTGGATCTTATAAGATTATGAAGGTAATAGATAAGATAGAAGCAGGGAGGATGTTTCCACCGGTGGGTGAAATTAGAACTAGGGGGAATGGCCTCAAAATAAGGAGGAGTGGATTTATGACCGAGCTGAGGAAGAACTTCTTCACCCAAAGAGTTGTGAATCTGTGGAATTCCCTTCCTAGTTGAGGCTACTTGATTGAATGTTTTTAAGGCAAGGATAGATAGATTTTGGAACAGTGAAGGAATTAAGGGGAGCGGGCAGGTAAGTGGGACTGAGTCCACGAAAAGATCAGCCATGATCTTATTGAATGGCGGAGCAGGCTCGAAGGGCCAGATGGCCGACTCCTGCTTCTAGTTCTTATGACAGAAGGTTTAGCAAGGAGGCCAGTTTTAGAAGCACTGGAAACGCTAATGGTTTCTTTCTCCTCACAGATGTTGCCCGCAATCTGGGCTGACTCCAGTGCCACGCCGAGGGAGCGCCGCACCGTCAGAGGTGCAGTCTTTCAGATTGGACATTGAACCGAGGACCAGGTTTGTCCTCACGGGACGATTCCATGAACTGCAGCCCAGCTCTGCTCACGTGATAGGAAGGATGTGATTGCACTGGACAGAGGGGGAGGTGGAGGAGATTCAACAGGATGCTGCCTGGGCTGGATGGTCTATACTATCAGGAGAGATTGGAAAGGCTGGAGGGGGGAGGGGATGGATTCCTTGGAGCAGGGAAGGTTGAGAGGGGACCTGGTGGAGGTGTTATCAGATTACGAGGGCATAGATAAGGTGGACAGGAAGGAATTTTTACCATTAGCAGAGGGGACAACAACTTGGAGGCAGAGATTTAACAAAACTAAGGGTCATAGTTTGAAGATGACAGATAAACCCTTTAGGTCTGGGTGAGGACAAATTTCTTCACTCAGAGTGGTGGAATTCACTCCCACAGAAAGTAGTTGAGGCCAAAACGTTGTGTGATTTCAACAAGAAATTAGATATAGCTCTTGGGGCTAAAGGGGGGGGTCAAGGGATATGGAGGGGAAGAACATAACAACTAGAAGCAGGAGTCAGCCATCTGGCCCCTCGAGCCTGCTCCGCCATTCAATAAGATCATGGCTGATCTTTTTGTGGACTCAGCTCCACTTACCCGCCCACTCCCCTTAATTCCTTCACTGTTCCAAAATCTATCTATCCTTGCCTTCAGTGAACCAGGGGAGAGATCAGGTTAATGAATTCGATCATCAGCTATGATCAAAATGAATGGCAGAGCAGGCTTGAAGGGGTGAATAGCCTACTCTTGCTTCAAGTTTCTATATTAAGGGGTGAAAGACTAAGAGGGGAGTTGAGGAGAATCTTGTTCACACAGAGGGTGATGGGGATCGGCAACTCGCTGCCTGGAAGGGTGGTAGAGAAGTATTTAGCTTGCGCTGGTGGGGCAAGCACTGGAAAACAGGATTAACGCAGTCAGAGCTTTGTTGCCTAGTATAGATAGGCCGAATGGCTGTAAATGCCACTGAGTCAATGACCACAATTGGAGGAACAGAGAACGAATGAACAGGACATTACCTGTATGGCTCGCTCTGTGAAGACTGCGGCGTTCTGACTCCCCTCCACAATGGGCTCCATCTCAGCTTGGTTCTGGCTCCATTTCCTGGGGAGGCTGGAGGCGTTGAAGGTCGGAAAGGGCACGGGTTCCTTGGCGGCTTTGCTCTGAGGCCCTGGGGTGTAGTTGTCGCTGAAGGACTGAGGCGGCAAGTGGCTCCGAGGGGGGGATTCCCTCGCCGAGGCGGGAGGCTTGGCCTGCTGGGCACCCCTGCGGCTGACGTCCTTGCAGATGTCCGCCACGTCGGCCGAGCGGAAAGGCTTGGAGCCGCCGGGCGTCTCGTAGCTCTCGTCCAGCTCCAGGACTCTCCCCTTCGACGTGGGCCCGCCGTTGGTGTGCCGGACTGGCGCCCTGCTGTCCAGGCTCCGCGACCGCCTGCGGTCGTCAGAGGAGAGGCGGCCGTGCCTTGCTGGTCTTCCCCGCTGCTGCCCGCCGCTCGCATCAAATTTGCTGATGAGGCTGTCTACGGAGGAGAGGGGTTTAGTGTCGATGGCACCCAGCTCATCGGGCTTCACCGAAACGTCAGTGGTGGAGGAAGCCTTGCTGACCGGTTCGGACCTGACGGTGCTGCCGCGGGGTTCGTCCAAGTAACCCTGACGCCCTCCCCGGGCGCTGCTGACCGATCGCTCACTGCTGGTCGACGTGGCCGAGCTCCGGGTCCAGCGGTCCGTCTTCTTGCCGGGGGCCAGCGGCTCGGGACCCCCCTCATCCGGGCTCAGCAGCGAGCTCTGAGAGCGGGATTTCCTGAGCTGCTCCTCGGGCGGGGCGGGCCTCCTGCGCGGAAGGGAGCCGCGGCCCTCGTTCTCCTCACGCCGGCTGCCGATCTCCCTGCTGCTCTGCAGGCGGGCGCCCTGGTCGTAAATCCGCACGTAGTGCTTGGAGCCCACCTCCTCATCGGAGGTACTACCCTGGGAATCTCTGCGGGGGGGACGCCGGGCTGAGGTGGCGGGGGCCTCGTAGGGGTTCTCTGGAATGTCAAAATCCGCCGCGTCCGTGTCCGCCCTGCTCTGCGGCCAGGCTCCAGGGATCACAGCACCGTTCTCTTCCGGGACGCCACCTCTGGTGTCATCGGGCCGACTCTGTGCCCTGGAAGCTGGAGACACCCCGTCGCTGTTGTTCAACACCACAAAGGGCTGTCCCGAAATCCCCTGGACTCTGACCATAACACCGTAGGAATTGGGGTTAGCTGCGTTCTTCCTGGCTTTCTTGGGCTTTTGCGTGTCCTGCAGGTCATTGATAAAGCGTATTTGGACCCCGTAGTCCAACGGCGGCTGCTTGCCCGTGGTGCTTTGCTCGTCATGCTGCTCCTCCATTGAGACTCAGACTTCTGAAGCAACAAAGAAAGAATGAAAGAATGAGAGAGAGAGAGAGAGAGACAGGCAATCAATGCTCTGGCAAACACATCCGGACACAGCGCAGAATCCCAATCAGTCACCTATAATTACAGAACAATTCAATGTCAACAGAGTTTAATGCAGACGAATGTGAGTTATTGCACTTTGGAAGGACAAACCAAGGTAGAACATACAAAGTAAATGGTAGGACACTGATGGGTGCAGTAGAACAGAGGATCTGGGAATATAGATACATAATCACAGATAGATAAAGTCATAAAGAGTGCTTCTGGAACATTGACCTTTATAAATCAAAGTATTGAGTATAAGACTTGGAATGTTATGATGACATTGTATAAGTCATGGGTGAGGCCGAATTTAAAGTATTGTGTGCAGTTTTGGTCACCTAATTACAGGAAGGATATTAATAAGGTTGAAAGAACACAGACAAAGTTCACAAGGATGTTGCCGGAACTTGAGAAGCTGAGTTACAGAGAAAGGTTGAATAGGTTAGGACTTTATTCCGTGAAGCGTAGAAGAATGAGGGGAAATTTGACAGAGGTGTATAAAATTGTGATAGGTATAGATAGAGTAGAGATAGCAGGCTTTTTCCACTGAGGCTAGGGGACTAGAGGACATGGGTTAAGGGTGAAGGGGGAAAAGTTTAAAATGAAATATTGGGGTGTGGGGGTGGTTCTTCACACAGAGAGTGGTTGCAGTGTGGAATGAGCTGCCTGATGAAGTGGTGAATGCAGGATCACTTAACATTTAAGAAAAACTTGGACAGGTACGTGGAGAAGGTTGGGAGAGAGAATGTCTGGGCTGCGTGGGGTCTGTAATTAGGCTGGCTGCTTTTCCCCGAGGCAGCAGGAAGTGTAGATGGAGTGAAAGGCTTGGATAGAACGTGGGGAAGATGTTTCCACTAGTAGGACAGACTAGGATCTGAGGGTGCAGCCTCGGAGTGAAGGGACAGCCCTTGGAACTGAGATGAGGAGAAATTTCTTCAGCCAGAGAGTGATGAATCTGTGGAAATCTTCGCCATAGACGAGGCTGGTCATTGAGTGTCTTTAAGAGAGAGGTAGGTTCTTGATGGGTAAGGGAGTCAAAAATTATGGCGAAAAGGCAGGAGAACGGGGTTGAGAAAGGTATCAGCCATGGCAAATCTGACTCACTGGGCCTGACTCTTGTCTAATGGAGCGTTTCACTGAGGGTACAATGTGGGAGGACAGACGGGGGTGTGTGTTGGAATCATCAAACAAGGAAGGTAACGAAAGCACCGACTGGGGTTGGATTCGGGGCAGATAAGGAGAAAAAGTTGAAAGTATATTTACCAGTCACAAGTATGCTCAAGTTAGAGGGAGGCAGAAATGAGAGGGCTCCATAACGACGCAGCTTAGGTGACCAGGAGGAAATAGCAAGTTAAACTCTGCAGAATGCTCTGCCAATTAATCATTAACTCTCCTTGATCTACACGGGCAGAGAGTCACTTAGTTAGGAATCTTTGCAGCACAGTTGCTTGGGCACGGAATTTTTCAGATCCCACAGTGGCGCCTTGCTGTGGAGCAATTTGAGTCATTGAGAATACCTGAATAAATACAGCCTGCTTAGAGAGGAAAAGCGAGTGCCCAGAAGCATATTCTTCAATGAAGTTTCCACGCAAGAGGAGGGTTACCAAAAAAAATTACAAAATTACTCGGATGTTATCGGGATTTGATGGTTTGAGTTATAAGGAGAGGCTGGATAGACTGGGATTTTTTCCTCTGGAGTGTAGGAGGTTGAGGGGTGATCTTATAGAGGTCTATAAAATAATGAGGGGCACAGATCAGCTAGATAGTCAATATCTTTTCCCAAAGGCAGGGGAGTCTAAAATTATACGGCAAAGGTTTAAGGTGAGAGGGGAAGAGATACAAAAGGGTACAGAGGGGGGATTTTTTCACACAGAGGGTGGTGAGTGTCTGGAACAAGCTGTCAGAGGTAGTGGTAGAGACGGGTACAATTTTATCTTTTTAAAAGCAGCATTTAGACAGTTACTTGGGTATGATGGGTATAGAAGGATATGGGCCAAACACGGGAAACTGGGATTAGCTTAGAGGTTTTAAAAAGAGGGGTGGCACGGACAAGGTGGCCAAAGGGCCTGTTTCCACGCTGTAAACCGCTATGACTCTAAGTGGACAAAACCACAGCAGGAAACCCCAATCTGGGTAAGTGCGAGGTGGTCCTTTTTTTGGAACTTGAGAAAGGCAACACCACCTGTGACACATCCAATTCAACATCTTGACTGTTGTGCTTTCAAGCTACCTGCCTGCACGATGGAAAACAAAAGCTTGCGTTCATCCGAGTCAGAGCGTTCACTACTCCTACACGCAGTGAACAGTGAGATTCGATGTGCAGTCAGTCACTCTTCGATTCTGCTGCCAAGTGGTTATTTAGGCTCAAATAATGATTGCTCGAGTACACTCAAAGAATGGGCTGTGTGTGTGTGTGTGTAGGGCTGACATTGCATTTAGAACCAATTCTGTCACCTTCCGTTAGTCACGCTTTCAGTAAAAGAATTTACATTAACAACCAGCAGCAAAGAAAATCTGGCCAAACAAATAAAAGAGAGGTGGTGGGATGGTGGTGACACATTAAAAAAATCTGATTTACTAATCATAGAATCCCTGCAGTGCAGAAGGAGCCCATTCAGCACACTGAGCTTGCATTGACTCTCTGAAAGAGCATCTTCCCTCAGCCCTATCCCAATAACCCCACGTACTTACCCCACCAACCCCCCTAAACCTACACCTCTTTGGACACTAGGGGGATATTTAGCATGGCCAACCCTCACATCTTTGGATACTAGGGGGCAATTTAGCAAGGCCAATCCACCTAATCTATACACATTTGGACACTGAAGGGCAATTTAGCATGACCGATCCACCTAACCTATACATCTTTGGACACTAAGGCTCAATTTAGCATGGCCAATCCACCTACCTAGACATCTCTGGGACGTGGGAGGAAACTGGAGCAACTAGAGGAAACCCATGCAGACACGGGGAGAAGATGCAAAGGATGTTGATGAATTGAGGTCGGATTGAATGGTAAGAGAATGTGGTCTTCAACACAAGGGAGGAACTCTGTGGAACCCACATTACGTGAGAATGGAACAGAAGGCAAAGTCATTAATTCAGGGAGATCATGATCAAAGATCACATACGTAGGAGAAAGAATCGTACCTTCTTTTACTAATTTACTTCTTTAGCTAATGGCTAATCCACAACAAACGGTGACTCAATGTTATTTGTCATTTATATTAATGATTTGGACGAGAATATAGGCGGCATATTTAGTAACTCTGCAGATGACACCAAGATTGGTGACATGGTGGACAGTGAAGAAGGTTACCTCCGATTGCAATGGGATTTTGATCAATTGGGCCAGTGGGCTGACAAATGGCAGATGGAGTTTAATTTAGACAAATGCGGGATGATGAATTTTGGCAGACTGAACCAGGGCAGGACTTACTCAGTTAATGGTAGGCGCTGGGAGAGAGTTACAGAACAAAGAGATCTACGGGTAAGGGTTCATAGCTCCTTGAAAGTGGAGTCCCAAATGGACAAAGTGGTGAAAAAAGGATTCAGCATGCTTGGTTTCATTGTCAGAATATTGAATACAGGAGTTGGGACATCTTGTTGAAGTTGTACGAGACATTGATAAGGCCAACTTGGAATACTGTGTACAATTCTGGTCACCCTATTATAGAAAGCATGTTCTTAAACTAGAAAGAGTGTAGAAAAGATTTACTAGGATGCTACTGGGACTTGATGGATTGAGTTATAAAGAGGCTGAATAGACTGGGACTTTTTTCTCTGAAGCATGGGAGGCTGACCTTATAGAGGTCTATAAAATAACGAGGGGCATAAACAAGGTGGATAGTCGATATCTTTTCCCAATACATATGACAATAATAAATCAAATCTATGTACTCTATGAATGGTATGCTTTGTCTGTATAGTCTGCAAGAAACAACACTTTTCACTGTATCCCTATACGTGTGACAATAATAAATCAAATCTAATACAAAAACCCACTTTTTAAAAAGAAGGCCTTATTGTCTTCCACAGGTCCTATCACCCAGCTTTCTGTGGCATACAGAAAAGTAGGTCAGTATCAATAAAGGGAGAAAATACACGGGTAAACTCCCTTAAAGTTTATTTATTAATGTCACAAGTCGGTTTGCATTAACAGTGCAATGACGTCATTGTGAGAATCCCCGTCGCCACATCTGGCGCCTGGTTTGGGTACACCGAGGGAGAATTGAGCATGCACCCTAACCTGCACATCTTTCAGACCATGGGAGGAAACTGGAGTACCCAGAGAAAACCCACACTGACACGGGGGAGAAGGTGCAGACTCCGCACAGACAGTGACCCGAGCCGGGAATCGAACCTGGGTGCCTGGCACTGTGAGGCAGCAGTGCTAACCCACTGTGTCATCATGTATCCTTCAACGAGGTGCAAGATTTGCTTATATAACACCCATTTTGGTGCCACACCACCAGTAATAGTACTGACACGTTATAAATATACAACTTTTATAAACCTCATCATCCTGAGCGACACTTGGAGAACTGACCAAAAAAAACAGCCAACATAAAAACGACAAAAAAAAAAATCAAGGCTGAGGGAGAAAATCCTCGGGGCAGAATCTCTCCCAATACATCAGACCTGCCATCCCAGGAATCAGCCTGGTAAATCTTCACTGCACTCCCTCCATAGTGAGGACATCCTTCCTCAGATAAGGACAGCAAAACTGCACACAATACTCCAAGTGTGACCTCACCAAGGTCCTGCACAATTGTACCAAGTCTCACCACACCAGGTTAAAGTCCAACAGCTTCATTTGGTAGCACAAGCTACTAGCTTTTGACTCACCTGAAGAAGGGGCGGCACTCCAAAAGCTAGTGGCTTGTGCTACTAAATAAACCTGTTGGACTTTAACCTGGTGTTGTGAGACTAACCGTGTTTACCCCAGTCCAACAGTGGAGCTAGCATTTCCACATCAATTGCATCAAGACATCCCTGTTCCTGTATTCAAATCCTCTCACTAACAAGGTCAACATACCATCTACCTTCTCTACTGTATTTATTTACCTTCAGTGGCTGTGTGCAGGACGATCAGGTCTCGTCACACATTTCCCTCTCCTAATTTATTGCCGGATAATAATCTGCCTTCCCATTTTTGCAACTCCCCAGCTACAGATAAGGCTCTCGAGGTTGGCCGGAGAAATCTTGTTGAATGTTATTTACGGTCCAAATGGACCTAGATTTGCAGTGACTAGCTTCACACTTACTGAAATTGTAGTCACAATGCTCCTGTGGGTTTGTTACGCTGGCTACCTTTAAATATCCAGCTTCCTCAGAAAAATGTGTCGATGATTCATACCCACGATTTATATATTTTGTGCATTCATCTTCAAAACCTCTGCATGCAATTAATGACAAGGCACAAGTCAGGAGTGCAGCTCCCAACAACAATCTCCACTTGCCTGAATGAGTGCGGTTCCCAACAACACTTGAGAAGCTCGAAGCCATCCAGAACAAAGCAGCCCCACTTGATCGACACGCTAACCACAAACACTCACTTCCTCCACACAATGGTAGCCGTGTGTATCATCTATAAGATGCACAACAGCAACTCACCAAGGCTCCTCCCACGGCACCTTCCAAACCCACCACCTCTACCATTTAGAAGGAAAAGGGCAGGGGGCAGCAGACACATGGGGAACACCACCACCTGCAAGATTCCCCTCTGAGCCACTCACCATCCTGACTTGGAAATACGTTGGTGGGATCAAAATCCCTCCCTAACAGTGCTGTGAGAGTGTACCTATACCTCTTGCAGGACTGCACCACCACCTTCTCGAGAGGCAATTTGGGGATGGGTGATAAATGCAGGCCTGGCTAATGATGCCCACATTCCATAAACAAATAAAGAAAATTAACATTTTCTCTTCAGAGGCATCTCATGAATTACAAAATGAAAGAGATCATCACCAGTTCCTTAACAAAAATACAAAGAAAGATGTGCTGGGGTTCTCATCTGACTGGACAAATGCAGAACTGAGAATTGGTTTGAACGCTCTGAAAGATAATAGCAGGAGGGGCTTTGTTCCTCACAATATTATACTTAGATAAGTTAGCAAGCAGTACTCAAATTGGTCGGAAATAAAAAAGCTCTCCAACTTTTGAGAAAGAAAAATCACTAAATCAAATTATTATAACTCCTACTGCATCCTCTCAGGTCCCTCGGGCTGCAGCGGGGAAAAGTCGCATCATTATAAATATCTCATGCAAATCTCCTGCTATGCCAACTTCCAAATCACAGACAGTAAAACTAGAGGGTGCAGAAGGGGTTTATTAAGATGTTGCCTAGTCTGGAAGCTTGGTTTGTTCTCACTGGAACGACGGAGATTGACCTGACAGAAGTTTACAAGATTGTGAATGGTCTGGACACAGTGGATAGTCAGATGCTCTTTCCTCAGGTAGAAAAGTCAAATACTAGGGGACATAAGATGTGCAGAGAAACGTTTAGAGGAGATGTGCGGAATGATGGAGGCTGATAGAGGGCTACAAAATTACAAGTGGCATGGACAGAGTGGATAGTCAGATGCTCTTTCCTAGAGTAGAAGGATGTAGGTTTAAGGTGCGTGGGGAAATCAAAGATAAGACACAGCACTGATGAAACGTCATCCAGATTTGCTCAGGTCACTTCTTCCTCAGGCGAGTGGCGCACCAGATGAAGGGACAATGCTCCGAAAGCTCATGATACCCAAATAAACCTTTTGGACTTTAATCTGGTGTTGTGAGACTTCTTACTGTGTTTATCCCAGTCCATCGCCGGCATCTCCATATCAAGGCCATTCCCTTAACGTGATTGATATTGACGAACGTCAACAATGTAATGATATCGAGGAGTAAATGGAAAAAATACTACAAAAATGGGCTGAATGGCCTCCTTCTGCACTGTAAGGAATCTGTAGGCTTGGTCAAGGGATTCGATAACTAAAAGAATATGCAAGGTTTCAATTTGATTAATGTTGTCACGTGTATTGCGATACAGCGAAAAGTATTGTTTCTTGTGCGCTATACAGACAAAGCATACCATTCATAGAGTACCTAGATTTGATTTATTATTGCCACGTGTACTGGGATGCAGTGAAAAGTATTGTTCTTTGTGTGTTATACAGACAAAGCATACTGTTCATAGAGAAGGAAAGGAGAGGGTGCCAAATGTAGTGTTATAGTCATAGCTAGGACGTAGAGAAAGGTCAGCTTAATGTGAGGTAGATCCACTCAAAAGTTTGACGGCAGCTAGGAAGAAGCTGTTCTTAAGTCCATGGATCAGCAGATGCCTTGGCGCACAAAGCAGTGGTGACACCACGCTCCATTACTGCACAAGGTTCAAGAAACAGGAGCCAGAGGTAGGCTATGTCATTGGTATGTGACCTCAGGCTTTTCTATCTTTTTCCTTGATAGAAGAAGAAGGTGGAAGAGAGAATGTCCAAGGTGTGTGGGGTTCCTTAATTATCCTGGGTGCTTTTCCCCAAGGCAATGGGAAGTGCAGACAGAATCAATGTATGGGGGGCTGGTTTGCATGTGGGACTGGCCTATGTTCACCAACTTCTGTAATTTGTTGAGGTCCTGGTCAGAGCAGGAGCCCATACCAAGTTGTGATGCATCCGGGAAGAATGCTTTCTGTGGTACATCTGTAAAAGTTGATGAGAGTCTTAGCTGACGTGCCAAATTTCTTTCGCCTCTTGAGAAAGGAAAGCCATTGGAGTTGCAGAGGTATGGAATGCACTCAAAATATTCCAGAGTATCTCCTTCAAAATGGGAGATGGAATACTTGACTGGCCAGCCAGGGCTGAAAGGAGAGAGTTTGGTTTTGGCAACACCAAGGGACGAGGCTGAGTTTCTTGCACGCAGCATTGAAGAGATCCACAGATGTCTTGCAAATCTGATGGAAGAGCAGGCAAGGACACTGCAATCAATCTGGAAACTGTAGGTGATGTATCTCCATGGCAGACTGAGGTTAAAGAGTGTGCCATCTACACTGTATTTAATTCTGTGGGACCAGCAGCTGATCTTTGATAAGGAGGTTGATTGCCACTGTTATATAGAAACTAGAAACAGGAGAGGTCATTCGGCCCTTCCAGCCTGCTCCATCATTCATTATGATCATGGCTGATCATCAAATCCAATATCCTGAATTCTTTCCCTCACCTCTCCCCTCCACCATACCCCTCAATCTCCTGAGCTTCAAAAGCGAAATCTAATTTCTTCTTGAAATCACATAACATTTTGGCTTCAACTACTTCCTGTGAGAGTGAATTCCACCACCCTCTGGGTGAAGAAATTTCTCCTCCCTTCAGTCCTAAAAGGTTTACTCCTTATTCTCAAGCTATAAACCCCTAGTTCTGGACTCCCCCCACCATCGGGAACATTTTTTTTGAATCCACCTAGTTAGAATTTTATAAGTTTCTATGAGACTCCCTCTCATTCTCCTAAACTTCAGTGAATACAATCCTAACCAACACAGTCTTTCCTCATATGACAGATTTGCCCCTCTTCCTCAAACCGTTGATGGGGTTTAAGGTTTCCACTACCCCCTCATGCCAGCTGACCTACTGTGACTTCTTGTTAAGTAGTGCCCAATTACAAAAATTTGCAAATTCCTTCACTACCTCACACCTTCCCTATCTCTATCCTCCTCCAAGCCCATGACCTCCAAGATCTCTCAACATCCCTGATGCCTACAGCCCTAACTTCTGGAATGCCCATCCCTAAACCTCTCCCCCTCTTCTCCTCCTTAAAACCAACCTCTTTGACCGAGCTTTTGATCATCCGTCCCCCGAGTACCTCATGTCACTTGGGGTCAAACTTTGCTTTATAAAACACTTCTGATGAAGTGTCCCAGGACATCTTACTAGGGGAGGCAGTGGCATAACGGTATTGTCACTGAAACAGTAATCCAGAGTCCATGTGCGAGATCTTGGGAGCCAGCTTAAAATCCCACCACGGTAGATGGTGAAATTTTAACTCAATACAAAATAAATCTGAAATTAAAGCTCGAATGGTGACCAAATGTCACAAAACCCAACTGGTTCACTATAGATAGCACAGTGGGTTAGCATTACTGCCAGACAGCACCAGGGGCCGGGGCTCAATTCCCGGTTTGGGTCACTGTTTGTGTGGAGTTTGCACATTGTCCCCGTGTCTGCATGGATGTCCTCCCACAATCCAAAAATGGGCGGGTTAGGTTGACTGGACATGCTAAATTGATCCTGGTTTTGGGGGAGATGTAGAGTGATGGGGAAAGAGTGGGATTGTTGACAATGCTGACTTGATGGGCTGAATAGCTTCCTTCTGTACTGTAGGGATTCGATAATAATGTCCCCTTTGGGAAAGAAACCTGCTGTCCTTATCCTGGTCTGGCCTACACGTGACTCCAGCGCTACAGCTAAGTGGTGATTCTCAACTGCCCTCTGAAACGAAGGGGAATTGAGGATGGCCAAGCCAGCAACAGACCCGGGTTCACTTCTCGCCTCAGGTCACCGTCTGTGAGGGAATCTGCATATTCTCCCCGTGTCTGTTTGGGTTTCCTTCTAGTTTCTTCCCACAGGCTGAAAGACATGCTGATTAGGGTTCGCCATGCTAAATTCTCCCTCAGTGTACCCAAACAGGTACCAGGTGTGGTGACTAGGGGATTTTCACAGTAACTTCATTGCAGTGTTAAGTTAGGTGGATTATCCATGGTAAATTGCCACTTTGTGTCAGAGGGACTAGCAGGGTAAATACAAGAAGTTACGGGGATAGGGGTTGGGAGGGGTTATGGAGGGTGCAGACTTGATTGTCCAAATGGCCTTTTTTTGCACTGTAGGGATTCTACAGGCGCCACAGTGGTTAGCACTGCTGCCTCACAGCGCCACAGACTTGGGTTCCTTGCTTGGGTCACTGTCTGCGCGGAATCTGCACATTCTCCCCGGGTGCTCCCAGTTTTCTCCCACAGTCTGGTTAGGGTGGATTGGCCGTGCTAAATTCTCCCTCAGTGTATCCAAACAGACACTGCAGTGTGAGGACTAGGGGAATTTTCACAGTAACTTAATTGCGGTGTTAATGTAAGCCTTCCTTGTAACTGATAAATAAACTTTGATTAATATAAACCTACTTATGGCACTAATAAATAAACTTAAGCATTTCCCATAAACAAATTTTTAAAGAAAATTTTCCTATCTGCTATAAATAACAAAAACCGCAGCTATTGGAAAAAAAAAACACCTCCCAAAAAGTGCACTTTAAGAGGAAGTGTTATCAAAGTTTCAAAAAAACAATTGCAAGCAAAACTAACTTGGCAATATTTATTATATCACGTCAGTTTTCTTTGAGGAAAAAAAACAGTTTATCCTAACCCTTACAGAAGATCGGAAATTACCCCAATTCACAAAGGGACGCAAAGAAATCTAAGGCATGAAAGCATTTCCTGCAAAAAGGCAGCTCTGCTGACAAACGTGGAAATAGATTCTCTGGAACTGCCTACAACCTGGGTGATAACAGGCAAAGGGCAGCCGTCCATCCAGGATTGGGGAACAGACAGGATTCTGCACAGATGTGGCAAGACACTATAACACAGCTTGCCGATCTCGATACCGAGCTGGCTGTCCCTGCCAAGATACAGTCGCACTCTGGCTCTCGAAGCAAACTACCACGCGTTTCTCGTGAAGTAATAACATGAAACATGAAAGGGAGAGGAGACAACCACAGTTAAAAATAAATGCTTGTTAATCATAGAATCCTTACGGTGCAGAACGAGGCCATTTAGCCCAACGATTAGGCATCGACTCTTACCCAGGCATACCCCATAATTCCACAGATTTATCCTGTTAATCCCCAGAACCGATGCATGTTGGGACACTAAGGAGTAATTTAGCACGGCCAATCCCCCTAACCTATACATCTTTGCATACTAAGGGACAATTTAGCACAGCCAATCCGCCTAACCTATACATCTTTGCACACTAAGGGAGAATTTAGCACGGCCAATCCATCCTAACCTGCACATCTTTGGACTGTGGGAGGAAACTGGAGCACCCAGAGGAAACCCATGCAGACACAGGGAGAACATGCAAACTCCACAAGACAGTGACCCAAGGCCAGAACTGAACCTGGGTCCCTGATGCTGTGAGGCAGCAATGCTAACCACACACTGCCACACTCGCACCTAGGAAGGGAAGAAAGGAGGAACTTGCATTTGCATAGCCTCAGGACGTCCCAAAGCACTTTAGGATCAATTAAATACGCTTGTGGAAAACGTGCGACAGATGCAGAGGTTCGAAGATCGTTTGCCAGGGACCTCACAAAGATAATTAAGAGTCGAGCCCACGAGAATGTCTGTCCTGGGCGTGCTCAAAGCCAGGAACTACAAACGAGCTCTGTGCTGCCAGAGAGAAGCTAAAAGGGAAGCTGATCTCGAACCCGATTACTGTACCCAGTCAGCTGGGCTGGAACAAGCACACGCCTGACCGACGTACAACATTGAGACTCGCAAACAGAACAGATAAAACCACACCTGGTCAAGCGCTGGCGATTGCCAAGTGTCACAGCAATACATCAGCTCTGCATCACGACACAAGGAGAACAGGGGTGGGGTGAACTGTAAATAGTTCACATCAAACTGTTATCGGCACACGGTACTTTTTAAAAAGACACACACACGCGCACACACACACAGTGAGAAGATCATATACCTGGCAGTGCGACACAATAACTCTTCACCTTTGATGATAGAAAGATTCTAAAAGCTGGCACCTGCGACAGAGAGGAATACCTCACCGCCTGCTCTGCCAAACAGGTTACAGAGGCTCCTTGGGTTTCAGACTTTGATCGACACGTCATTCCCGAAGCACAGTCATGAGGAATGTGGAGCGAGTCTCTATCTAACCCTCTCCCCGGGCTGGGTGCTGATAACAGAATCCTCAGGCTGCCTTTGGAATATCCCGTTGGAGCGCTGGTCGGACAACACCAGAAACTACAGCTGCGTGCGCACACACTCACACACAAACATATACACAACACGCCCAGAATGGGCAAGCTTTCACAAGAAAATTAACACAACTCGCAGCCAGCGTAATTACAGTCTGCAGCTACAAATTAACATGGTTTGCTTATCGCATGCTTGCCACACCAGTGAAAAACGTTTTGTTTTGCACAGCGAGTTTCTACACTTAGCTGGCAAACTCCAAGAGGAACCACACAGAGATCGCAGCCACCCTCCCGCTCCAGGAATCCACCCCCCCCCAACCCATCCAAGGATTGCAGCCGATTCCCCATCAGGGATTGAATCATAGAAGACAGAATCCCTACAGTGCAGAAACAATTTCTTCGGCCCATCAACCACAATCCCACCCAGGCCCTATCCCTACATCCCTACTCATTTATCCGCTAATCCCTCTAACTTACGCACTCCAGGACACTAAGGGGTAATTTTGGCATGGCCAATCAACCTAACCCGCACATCTTTGGACTGTGGGAGGAAACCGGAGCACCCGGAGGAAACTCACGCAGACACAGGGAGAATGTGCAAACTCCACACAGACAGTGACCCGAGCCGGAAATTGAACCCAGGTCCCTGGAGCCGTGAAGCAGCAATGCTAACCACTGCTCTACCGACCAGGGATTGCAGCCTAACCCCTCCCCCCGTCCAGGGATTGCGGCTGAACCCCTCCCCATCCTTCCAGTGATCACAACTGATCGCTGTACAAATTTGAATAGCAAGATAGTAAAATTACCATTTCAAGGCAGTTATATGCTTTTGATTTGTTATTGTCAAAGTATTGTGATACAGGGAAAAAATATTGTTTCTTGGGTGCTATACAGACAAAGCTTACTGTTCACGGAGTATGTAGATTTGATTTGTTATTGTGGGCAGTGCCGAGAGGTGGGGCAGGGCACGGGCAGGGCCGAGAGGGGCAGGGCCAAAAGCGGACAGGGCGCTGGCAGGGCTGAGGAATATAAAAACTCTTGAATACACCGCTGAGACACTTGCAGGGATTGTCAGCTGTCAGACACACTGCTTTCTGTCTCCATCCACCATCTCAGGAACTCAAAGAAAATGTACCGCAGGCTTTCATTATTCCCACTGGGTAAAACATAATTGCTGAACAAGCATTTGTAAAATTTAATCCTCCGTCCCACTTTCTTTACACAGTCAACACTGTCAATGCTACATTACAGCTCCATAAACCAAACCACTCGCAATCAAGGCGACTCCCTCCTTCCATCACGTTAACAGTGCACCACAGGTAGCGCCACAGAGAGCCCAAAGGGCAGAGGCAGCACGTTCAGTAGGAATTTCAAGCCAAACACTTTGAGAGGAAGAAACTGAAGGGACGGTGAGGCTGGTTATTTCATGGAATCCCTACAGTCCAGGAGGCGGCCTTTCAGCCCATCGAACCTGGGCCAACAACCCAATCCCACCCAGGCCCCATCTCTGTAACCCCACGTATTTATCCTGCTAATCCTTCTGACACTAAGGGGTAATTTAGCATGGCCAATCTACCTAACCCGGCACATCTTTGGACACCAAGGGGCAATTTAGTATGGCCAATCCACCTAACCTGCTCATGTTTGGACACTAAGGGACAATCTAACATGACCAATCCTCCTAACCGGCACATCTTTGAACACAAAGGGACAATTTAGCATGGCCAATCCACCTAACCTGCACATCTTTGGACTGTGGGAGGAAACTGGAGCACCCGGAGGAAACAATACGAGGAGAAGGTGGAGATTCCTGTCAGTGCAGACTTGATGGACTTCCTTCTGCGCTGTAGGGATTCCATGATTCTAGCTATGTCCCCTTGCTCAGAATTTTGCTGCAAAATATAGCGCATAAAACTATAGTTTACATGGCTCACAAATAACTCAGACACAACTTTTCAAGCACATTAATCTCATTTTGCTGCGTCATTTGCATTGCATGCCCCAATTGATTGGATAATTTTGTGTATTTAAGGGTGAACAATCGCTGGATTGCACCCAGTTTGCAATCATACAGAAATAACTTTATCATTGTGCAAGAGGTTTACACAAGCATTGAGGAATTTTCACTGTACAAGCTAGTATCAAGACACACCGGAGTTTATTTCATTCTTTTTTAAAAAAATATCATTGCCGTCCCTTGCAGGGAAGCACAACAATGAACATATGCACCATGCTTGATTAAAGGAAAAGCTCTGCTTAAAATTTCATTTACAAAAAGGAGAAGGCGCTAGAATTATGTAGCAACAACTGTCAAATACTGGAACAAAACATTTGCTAAATCACCTTCAGACCAGGCAGACATCTGAATTAGAATCGTAGAATCTCTACAGAGCAGAAACAGGCCATTCGGCCTATCGAGTCTGCACTGACAACAATCCCACCTCTTTCTATATACATCACCCCACATATTTATCCTGCTAGTCCCTCTAATCTATGCTTCCCAAGTCACGAAGGGGCAATTTAGCACAGCCAATCCACCTAACCCGCACATCTTTGGACACTGAGGAGCAATTTAGCACAGCCAATCCACCTAACCCGCACATCTTTGGACTGTGGGAGTAAACTAGAGTACCCAGAGGAAACCCACACAGACACTGGGAAAATGTGCAACCTCCACACAGACCGTGACCCAAGCTGGGAATCGAACCCAGGTATTCTGAGGCAGCAATGCTAAGCCATTATGCCGCCTATATTTAGTCAGGCCAGCAGGAGACACTTATATGGGTTCACAAGACCCTTATCTTTGCCAGCAATGTAAATAAGGTGACTAATGAACGCAGATCAGTGTAACTGGTTAATCTAGTTATTCCTCCCTTCATACGGGGGTGGTGACATTCCACTCTTCCCATCCGAAATTGTGCAAGGATAGCTATGTGTATCCTTGTCTAATGCCTAATTGAGTGCTTAATGAGGAGCAGGTCCCACTTACACTCATGAATGGGTGTGTGGTGGGTAGGGAAGGATTAGTAACAAGGCTCCCCAATCACTCACACCAACACTCTTCCAACAGAAGCTGAACTGGATCCTGCCACGTAAATCCTGTGGAAATGCTGGAGTTGGATTGAGGTCATAGAGGTTTACAGCGTGGAAACAGGTCCTTCGGCCCAACTGGTTCATGCTGCCCTTTTTTTTGAAACTCCTAAACTAACCCCAATTGCCTGCATTTGGCCCATATCTCTCAATACCCATTGTACTCGTGTAACTATCTAAATGCTTTCTATAAGATAAAATTGTACCTGCCTCTACTACTACCTCTGGCAGCTTGTTCCAGACACTCACCACCCTGTGTGAAAAAAAATGCCCCTCTGGACCCTTTTGTATCTCTCCCCTCTCACCTTAAACCTATGCATTCTAGTTTTAGGCTCCCCCACCTTTGGGAAAAGATACTGACGATCTACCTTGTCTATACACCTCATTATTTTATAGCTCTCTCTAGGACCACCCCTCAGCTTCCTATACTCCAGAGAAAAAAGTTCCAGTCTATCCAGCCTCTCCTTATAGCTCAATCCATCAAGTCCCGGTAGCATCCTAGTAAATCTTTTCCACACTCTTTCTAGTTTAATAATATCCTTTCTATAATAGGGTGACCAGAATTGCACACAGCAATCCAAGTGTGGCCTTACCAATGTCTCGTACAACTTCAATAAAACGTCCCAAGTCCTGTATTCAATTTATTTCGGAGTAACACTCCAAAAGCTCGTGCTACCAAATAAACCTGGTGGACTTTAACCTGGTATTGTGAGACTTCTTACTGTGCTTACCCCAGTATAATGCCGGCATCTCCATATCTTTGAACAGCAGAGGCCTGGTGGGCCAAACAGCCTCCTCCTGTGTGCACTAAGATTCTTTGTTTCACACAATCTATGCCAAGTGAACTGCCAGCAGGGCAGTACAAGCAGTGGTACAAGCTCCCCAAAGGACCACAGGACAGAGGAACAGAAGTAGGCCATTCAGCCCATCGAGCCTGCTCCCCCCCCATTCAGTGAGATCCCAACTGATCTGATAACGATAATGCTCAACTTCCCACTTTCTCACCTTATTCCCTCTGATTCTCTTACTGATTAAAAATCTGTCTATCTCAGCCTTGAATATGTTTAACAACACAGCCTCTACAGCACTTTGTCAGAAAGAATTCCACAGATTCACTCCCTTCTAGGAAGAGAAGCCCCTCTTCATCTCAGTCTTCAATGATTGACCCCCTTACTCTGAGATTATATCCTCTGGGCCTAGTCTCTCCCACAAGGAGAAACAACCTCTCAGCATTTACCTTGTCAAACCACCGCCGCACACACCCCCCCCCCACCCACGCCCCCCCCCCCCCCCCACACCCCCACCACCCCTCACCCCCCCCCCCCCACCCCCCATAACGTCACCTTTTTTCTTGGGACATGGGCCTCGCTAGCTGGCCAGTATTTATTGCCCAGCCTTACTTGGTCTTGGAGGGCAGATGAGAGTCAACCACATTGCTGTGGTTTTGGGGTCACATTTTTTTTTCCCAGCATGGAAACAAGCCCTTTGACCCAACTTGTCGATGCCAATCTTTTTTAAGCCCCTAAGCTAGTCCCAATTGCCTGCATTTGGCCAGAACAAATAGGAATGGCAGATTTCTTTCTCTAAAGGGAACCAGATGGCTTTTTCCGACAATGGGTCATCAGTAGATACTTAATTCCAGATATTAGAATGTAGAACAGTACAGGCCCTTCAGCCCTCGATGTTGTGCCAAGCTTTGCCCAAAACCAAGATCAAGCTATCCCACTCCCTATCATTCTGGAGTGCTCCCTGTGCCTATCCAATAACCACTTGAAAGTTTCTAAAGTGTCCAACTCCACTATCACAGCAGGCAGTGCATTCCACACCCCAACCACTCTCTGAGTAAAGAACCTACCTTGGACATCCCTCCTATACCTCCCAACATGAAGCTTATAGTTATGGCAATTTCTACTGAATTCAAATTCCACCATCTGCCTTGATGGATTTGAACTCGGGTCCCACAGAACATTAGCTGGAGTTTCTGGATTAACTATCTAGTGATAATACCACAAGGACATCTAAACTCCAAAGAGTACAGGCCCAACTTACTCAAACTCTCTTTGTAAGAAAATCCCTCCCTACTTGGGATCAACCTAGTGAACCTTCTCTGGATTGCCTCCGATGCCAGCATACAAGTTTAGGTGCTGGGGAGTAGGTACAGAGGAGATGTCAGGGGTAAGTTTTTTACTCAGAGGGTGACGGGTGAGTGGAATCAGTTGCCGGCAGTGATGGTGAAGGCAGATTCGATAGGGTCTTTTAAGAGACTTCTGGATAAGTACACGGGACTTAGTAGGATTGAGGGTTATAGGTAAGCCGAGTAGGTAGGGGTATGTTTGGCGCAATTTGTGGGCCAAAGAGTCTGTTTCTGCTGTAGTTTTTCTACGTTCTATCTTTCCTTAGATAAGGGAACTAAAACTGTTCATTAGTCCAGGTGCGACCTGAGTACTTTGTATAGTTTTATCAAGATTTCCCTATTTCTATACCCCAATTCCTTCTAAATGAAGGCCAATGTTCCATTTCCTGATTATCTGTTGACATTGCATGCTAGCTTTTTGCAACTTATTCAGGAGGAGGCCCCATATCCTTCGGTAACATGGCTTTCACCATCTAAATAACACTCAATTCCCTTTACTCTTCTTACCAAAGTGCACAAGCTCACATTTTCCTACATTGTACAGTCCAAAGATGTGCGGGTTAGGTTGACTGGCCTTGCTAAATTGATCGGAGCGTCATGGGGGGATTAGCAGGATAAGTATGTGGAGTTGCGGGATTAGGGTGGGTGCAGACCCGACAGGCCAAATGGCTTCCTTCAGCACTGTAGGGATTCTATATTCTGTAAATACTGGCGATGGATTGCTCAGGCACTATATTCATGGGCAACCCTGCTCACACATGCACCCACCATCCCTACTACACCCCCACCATTCCATCCCGTTCCTCCCAGGTGGAAAAGCACCGACATGGAAGGGATGCCTCCTCATTCTGCTGACGGACATCGATTTCAGGACCTGGCAAAATAAAGGGACTGCTATGTAAAGCTGTAATTGGTCTCCTCTCTTTTTCAATCACGGATGGATAACAGTTAACTCCAGCGAAAATAAACACAGGTGTGCCCACCTGGGAGATAAAGCAGTTGGTACATTGCCAGATTTCCTCCTAGCAGTTTTAGCCCATAATGTGCCTGGCTGAAGTGCCCCACTTCTGAGCACTGTAGTTTTAGTGCTTCTGCAGTGTAGTGGAGCTAGTACCGTCCGTGCAAGCAACGGGTGGAAAAACAAAACTAGGACAGAACGATTGAGTAACGTTACTTTGCTCCCTGAGTCAAATACTCATGATCGAAACTGCCACTCCTTAACTTGAGAGAGACAGAGAGAAACAGGCGGGCAGGCAGGCAGACAGAGAGAAACAGGCAGGCAGACAGAGAGAAACAGGCAGGCAGACAGAGAGAAACAGGCAGGCAGACAGAGAGAAACAGGCAGGCAGACAGAGAGAAACAGGCAGGCAGACAGAGAGAAACAGGCAGGCAGACAGAGAGAAACATTTTCACGCTTACTGAAACAGAATCAAAGCCAGGCAATTCTTTGACAAGGACAGTGAGGCAGAAACTTCTAACATGGTGACGACACGAGAGCATCAGATCATAAGGAAATTAAAACTTTCATTTCAGCGCAGCCACAAGTAACTGATCGCCTAACTTTGCAAATGTCATAGAAACATAGAAGATTGAAGCAGAAGGAGGCCATTCGGCCCTTCGAGCCTGCTCCACCATTCATCACCACCACAGCTGATCATCCAACGCTATAGCCTAATCCTGCTTTCTCTCCATAACCTTTGATTCCATTCGCCCCAACATCTATATCCAGCCACCTCTTGAATACGTTCAATGTTTTGGCATCAACTACTTCCTGTGGGAATGAATTCCACAACCTCACTACTCACTGGATGAAGAAATATCTCCTCACCTCTGTCCTAAATCCTCCCCACATCCTCAGACTGTAACCTCCTGGTTCTGGATTCCCCCCACCATTGGGAACACCCTCTCTGCATCTACCCTGACTAGTCCTGTTAGGAATTTTATAAGTCTTGATGAGATCACCCTGTCATTCTTCTGAACTCCAGTAAAAACAACCCTAACCTAGTCAATCTCTCCTTGTACACCAGTCCCACCATCCCCAGAATCAGGCTGGTAAAATAATGAGGGGTATAGATCAGCTTAATAGTCAATATCTTTTCCCAAAGGTAGGGGAACTGGAGGAACTCTAAAATTAGAGGACATAGATTTAAGGTGAGAGGGGAGAGATACAAAAGTGTCCAGGGGGGCAATTTTGCTGCACTCCCTTGAGAGCAAGATCATCCTTCCTCGGAAAAGCAGACCAAATTGCACACAACACTCTTGTCACCTTTGGTCGGGCTATTATTATCAATCATCCAATTCTGCTGCAGAACCTGCTGGCTACTTCATCACCCAAATAGAAAGGCTTATTATTAAGTTGCTAACTCCCACGGTGCTGTCTCAAAGTACAAAGTTGTGAAAGTTATTGTTGACTCGTGACAGACATACCAGGGAAGGTCGTGCCAATCTGGTTTTTGAAAGACACAAATACACAGCCCAGTGATACAGCAAGCTTACTGCACCCAGTGGCATGCCACGGACGTCAACAAGTCACCCCGGCTGTTAACCAGCACTGACATAACGGGCTGAACGGTCTCCTTCTGGCCACAGTTTCACCTACATCGGAAATTGTAGCAGGAGTAGGTCAGGGAGCTCTTTGGACCTGATTGATCATGGCTAACTCTCTACTTCAACACCGCACTCTCTTCTGTGCTTGCTCCGTAAAAGGTGAACACCTTTAGAGTCATAGGCATTTACAGCAGGAAAACAGGTCCTTCAGTCCAACTTGTCCATGCTGTCCCTTTTTTAAAAAACCCCTAAACTAATCCCAACTGCCCGCCTTTGGCCCATATCCCTCTATGTCCATTGTACCCAGGTAATTATCCAAATGCTTTTTAAAGGATAAAATTGTACCCGCCTCCTCTGGCAGCTCATTCCAGACAGACAGTCACCACCCTCTGTGTGAAAAAAAATTGCCCCCCTGGACACTTTTGTATCTCTCCCCTCTCACCTTAAATCTATGTCCTCTAGTTTTAGAGTTCCTCCAGTTCCCCTACCTTTGGGAAAAGATATTGACTATTAAGCTGATCTGTACCCCTCATTATTTTAAGACCGTCCTCATGTGTGCGGAACTTTGTCTCAACAGGGATCTTGGCTTCATGTCACACTATCTGTAACCCCCATGACTTGCCTGGGTTAGCAAAAAACCTCACTTACTGTACTGTCTGGAGACAATACACATCCCTCTAACCTCTGCTGTTAGCCACTTTAAGACTTGAATGGCAAGATAGGTGTAAGGATTCGCATTCTAATCAGCAATCTGTAAACTGTCTATGCTGATATGTGCGCTTTTGGAGACCAGAACACCTCATTTGCCTGACGAAGGCCGCAAAGGCCGAAAGCTCGCAGATTTACTATCAAATAAATCGGTTGGATTTAAAATTGGTGTTGCCAGACTTTACTGAATTGGGAAGGTCACAGCCACCAAGGTTAGAAGGGACTGGGGAAGGATTCCAAACATTGCTTTCATTGAGGGGAGAGTGCAGTGAGTTGGAGCAGTGGATTCACTGTGCCTCTCACCCAGATAGCTAAACAATGAGTCACATCTATCACAATCTCTGGGCTTGGCCACAATGACCCACCCAACCAGCATCACTCCCCCAAATATTTAAAATTCTTTTATGGGATGCGGCCATCATTGGACAATCCAGTATCTGTTCCCCATCTCTAATTGCCCCCTTTAAACTGAGTTCTTGTTCATGACATTTCAGTTAAGAATCAACCACATTACTGTGTGTGTGTGTGTGTGTGTGTGTGTGTGTGTGTGTGTTTTCAAATCCTGGCACAGAGTTTGCACATTCTCCCCATGTCTGTGTGGGTTTTCTCCGGGTGCTCCGGTTTCCTCCCAAATCCAAAAGACACGTGGGTTAGGGAGCACTAACCCAAACTGGCGCCAGTGTAGTAACAAAGGGAATTTCACTTAGATGGGCACATGAACAGAATGGGAATGGAGGGGTATAGAAAACAGATTTTAAATAGGGATCATGAGCCTTGGGAGTCCCTGGGAAGTGTGTAAATAGATGATGATATTGATGTACTTGTTTTTATCCTACAGGTGCTTTGGTCCACCTTGTTGTCTAACAAGGAGCATACACGCGATGGGTCGTGAGAGGGCTGCTCTTGGATTTTGAGAGTATCCTAGTGCTTCACGTCGTTAGTGTACGCTTGACCTGGACCATTTGATGGGCAACACGACAGCTCAGTGACTATCGCTGTGCTGTGCAGATACATGGATCTGGGCTTGTGTCTGTGGGAGTTTGCGCATTCTCCCCATGTTTGCATGGGTTTTCTCCAAGTGCTCCGGTTTCCCCTCATCCCAAAAATGTGCTCTTAGGCTAACTGGCAAAATAATTTCTCCCTAAATTGTTTCAAATTTGGTTTTTAATCCATAGATCTACAAACATAGACAGGGATCACGGGTAGAGATGGGAACACCGGAGTGGCGGCACGGGTTCGTTGGGCCGAAGGGCCTGTTTTCCGTGCTGTTTTGTTCTTTGTTCACAGTAACTTTATTGCACCATTAATGTAAGCCTACTTGTGACTAGTGAATAAACTTTACTTTAAAAGTCTTTCAGACCATGGGAGGAAACCCGAGCACCCAGAGGAAACCTATGCAGACATGGAAGGGAACACGCACACTCCACACAGACAGTGACCCAATCCAAGAATCGAACCTGGGTCCCTGGCACCGTGAGGCAGCAGTGTTAACCTGCTGCATCACCATGCTGCCCACATGTAGGATAACAGATTTCATCTGTTAAGGATAACAGATTTCATTCCCTAAAGGGGATACCGATGAATCACATGGGTTTTTTTTTTATATATAGCAATTGATGATAGTTGGCTGAGATAAACAAAGTCTCTGTTGTGAAACAAAGTTTCACAAGTCTCTGAAGGTGTCCTCACAGGTGGAGAAGGTGATAAAGAAGGCGTATAGAATGTTAGCTTTCATAGAAAAGGGTATAGAATACAAGAGTAGGAGTTTGATGTTGCAGTTGTATAAAACGTTGGTTAGACCTCACTTGGAATACTGCGCCCAGTTCTGGTCGCCGTACTACAGGAAGGATGTGGAGTCCTTGGAGAGAGTGCAGAAGAGGTTTACCAGGATGCTGCCTGGTATGGAAGGGCTGTCTTATGAGGAACGATTAAATAGATTGGGGTTGTTTTCTCTTGAAAGACGTCAGCTTAGAGGGGATCTCATAGAGGTGTATAAGACTATAAGGGGTATAGATAGAGTAAATGGTGGTAAACTTTTTCCACCTTCAGAAATGGATAGGATGAGGGGTCATGGCCTTAGGGTGAGGGGGCTATGTATAAGACGAATATTAGAGGGCAGTTTTTCACACAAAGGGTAGTGGGGGTGTGGAATGCACTGCCGAGTAAGGTGGTGGGAGCAGGCACGCTGGGGCTGTTTAAGGGTCTCTTGGACAGCCACATGAGCGGTATGCAGATAGAGGGATATATTAGGACTGTTTAACTACGGCTTTTTTTCCCCACAGGTAATTCGGTCCATACTTGACCAACATTGAGCATGCATTCGGCAGGTGGTGCGAGTACAGCTCTTGGATGTTGATTCATGGGTTGCCTGGTACCTCATGTCGTAAATGAGTGCTTTATGTGGACCATCTGAAGGGCACCATGACAGCTCAGAGACTATCGATGTGGCTGTGCAGACACTTGGAATTGGGCCGGTGTCTGCGGGGGTTTGCGCGTTCTCCCCGTGGTTGCGTGGGTTTTCTCCGGGCACTCCGGTTTCCTCCCACAACCCAAAAATTCGCTCTTAGGCTGATTGGGAAACAAATTGTCCCTATAGTGAGAGTCTTCCATATTAGGAATAACCTAAATTTATAATAGGATAATGGAATTGCTACTATATAGTTACGACGGCGGCGCGGGCTCGTTGGGCCGAAGGGCCTGTTTCCCGTGCTGTGTTGCTCTATAAAAAAAAATGAATGATTACAAAAGGATAGGCATTGGAGGAAATAAACTGGCTGAGCTATGGGGATACAGCATGGGGTAATGGGACTGACCGATTTATTCTGGAGACTTGGCAACGGGGTGACACGTTGACACAGTGGTTAGCACTGCTGCCTCACAGCACTATGGACACGGGTCCAATCCCTGGTTCGGGTAACTGTGTGTGTGAAGTTTGCATGTTCTCCCCATGTCTGCGTGGGTTTCCTCCCTCACTCCAAAGATGTGCAGGTTAGGTGGATTGGCCATGCTAAATTGCCCCTTAGTGTCAGGGAGATGAGAAGGATAAATACCTGAGTCTACAGGGATAAGACCTTCCAAGTGGGATTGTGGTCGGCGCAGACTCGATGGGGCAGAATGATTTCCTTTTGTGTTGTAGGGATTCTATGAACGGCCTCCTCCTGTACCGTAATGTCCATAAGTAACATCCAGGAGGAGGGGAGAGAAAACCTCACAGAAACAAAAGTTAAGGAAACAAATTCCCTTCCCCGCACAACGCAGATAACTACTGGGTTTAACTTGACACTCCAGAAACCTGAGCCGTGGTTTCACGTATCATGCTGCAGTTTGTAGCCTGAGAGGAGACATTTACAAATTGATATCTGGGTCAATAATGTTCGAGCATCAGATATACATGGACTGAATATTAATAATGCTTCTTTTTTTGGGTAGAGATAGAAACACTTGTACTTTTTAAAAGAGAAACGCGAGATGAAAATAGCTCCATGTTGCTTAACAAATTCCCCCCCTCACTCCTCCTCCGTTCTCCCCACCACCTGCTTTGAGAGAGGCATGGCAATCCTGCTGGGGTACGTTCCAAGCAACATCCTTCAGTATCTCACCCAAGGGGCCTAATCTTCACATGACCTTGGACAAGGAATGTTGGCAAGCAACTCGACCACAGAGGAGGCACCCCAGGCAACTTTGCGCCCAACTCTACAGACTTTCTGGACAGGAGTCACTACTGAGTAAGCAGGGAAGGAGGCCTTTACACCCAGCAGGTTCATTCAACCCAGACAGGGAGCTCAAATTGGAGGTCTTCGAGTTCCACGTCCATGGTGATGGTGTGTGTGTGTGTGTGTGTGTGTGTAGTCCCACTTCCATATTCATAAGGCAGAATCACCAATGGGAGGGGAAATTGCGCAAGTGGCTCAAATCACATTGACGCCAGACGCGACTGTTCCCGATCCCGCTGGTGACAGAATGGCATTCCCATTGCTCAATGTCAGGTACATCATCCCCCCTGGATGTTACTTGTGTTCATTGCGGTACAGGAGGAGGCTGTTCCTGGAATCCCTACAACACAAAAGGAAGTCATTCGGCTCCATCGAGTCTGCGCCGACCACAATCCCACTTAGGGTCTCATCCCTGTAGACCCACGTATTTACCCTTCTCGTCCCCCTGACACTAAGGAGCACGGCCAATCCGCCCTAACCTACACATCTTTGGATACTAAGGGACAATTTAGCATGGCCAATCCACCCTTACCTACACATCTTTGGATACTAAGGAATAATTTAGCATGGCCAATACACCTAATCTGCACATCTTTGGACACTAAAGTACAATTTAGCATTAGAACATATTGGCATCTCACTAACAAGCCTCTACGCTGGAACTGTAATCTCTTGGGCCACTGATAAGGAAACCCATTCACACTAGTGCAAGTGCCAGGCTGGCACATGTTATAACTGGGAGGGGGGGCATGCTTCAGAAATGGCACTCCAACATTTAAAAATTAAAGCCACTGGCCAATTGCACAAATTTTTTTTCAGTGATGGAGAAGATGCTTTATTCACACTTCAGCACCCCCCACTCCTGATTTACGGGCACCCAGTGTGAGGTGGGGGAGCGGGGCAGGAAAGGCAGAGGGTCTCCTCATGAACTTGCTCCTGGGTCGAGCCAAACAGATGGCATCGCTGGCTGTTCCAGCATTTATTGCCCATCCCTAGTTGCCCTTGGAGGGCAATTGAGAGTCAACCACATTGCTGTGGCTCTGGGAGTCACATGTAGGCCAGACTGGGGTGAGGACAGCAGATTTCCTTCCCTAAAGGGAACCAGAAGGGTTTTTCCCACAATGGGTCATCAGTAGATTCTTAATCCCAGTTTTTTTTTATTTGAATTTGAATTCCACCATCTAGCATGGCAGATCCCAGATCCCCCAGAACATTAGCTGGAGTTTCTGAATAAATAGTCTAGCGATAAAACCGCTAGGATATCAGCTCCCCGTTAATGGCTAAAATTGCAAGTCAGCCTACTTTCGAAGAAAGTATCTCATAAGGTGTTATTCACAGTCAACACTCAGGGGATCGGTGAAAACATCTGGTTCGAAAGGCAGAAAACTATTATGTTATTTCCAAAGTAAACTGCATTCAAATCGTTCAAACTCACCCCAACTCATTAACATACTGACATTGTAATACCGACAAGGTTCATTTGGAAGGTTGGGGGGGTGGGGGGACATTAGAATTCTTTCATGAAAATGGCAAGTCTCATCAACTTTTACAGATGCCCCATAGAAAGCATTCCATCTGGTTGTATCACAGCTTGGTCTCGGCTCCTGCTCTGCCCAAGACCGCAAGGAACTACAAAAGTGTCGTGAATGTAGCCCCAATCCCATCACGCAAACCAGTCTCCCATCCATCGACTCTGTCTACACTTCCTGCTGCCTTGAGGAAAAGCAACCAGCGTAATTGAGGGCCCTCACGCATGCCAGATACTCTTTCTTTCACCTTAGCTATGAGGAGAGGTTGGAGAAACTTGGTTTGCTCTCACTGGAGCGATAGAGGTTGAGGGGAGACTTGATAGAAGTCTACAAGATTGAGAGGCAAAGACAGAACGGATCATCAGAAACTTTTTCCCCAGGATGGAAAAGTCAATTACTAGGGGGCATAGGTTTAAGGTGCGAGGGGCAAGGTTTAAAAGAGATGTACGAGATAGATTTTTTTTTTTTTTTACAGAGAGTAGTGGGTGCCTGGAACTTGTTGGCAGGGGATGTAGTGGAAGCAGGTATGGTAGTGACTTTTAAGGGGTGTTTTGACAAGTACATGAATGGGAATAGAGGCATATGGTCCCCAGATAGATAGGGAATTTTAGTTCAGTCGGGCAACATGGTTGGTGCAGGATTGGAGGGCCGAAGGGCCTGTTCCTGTGCTGTAATTTTCTGTTCTTCTGTCAGGAAAAGATACAAAAGTCTGAGGTCACTTATCAACCGACTCAAGAACAGCTTCTTCCCTGCTGCTGTCAGACCTTTGAATGGACCTATCTCGCATTAAGTTCTCTACACCCCAGCTATGACTGTAACACCACATTATGCACCCTCTCCTTTCCTTTGTTTCTATGTAGTCTATGAACTGTATGCTTTGTCTGTATACCACACAAGAAACAATGCTTTTCGCTGCGATCCAATACACGTAAACAATAATAAATCAAATCAATTAAAAAGATATTTAACAACTAGACCCAGAGCACTTATTAAAGGAAACCACTGTCAGAGAAGACATCCCAATATGTGTGACAATAATAAATCAAAAGAAATGAAAAGAAAAAATTATGCTTTGTCTCTGCATCCCAATACATGCAACAATAATCAAATTAAGAAAGGGTATTATTTGATGAATAGACACAGAGCACTTGTAAAGAGAGATCGCCTTCAGAATATTCCAATACATGTGACAATAATAAATCAAATCTACATCTTCTATGAATGGTATGCTTTGTCTGTATAGTGCACAAGAAACAATACGTTTCACAGTATCCCAATACATGCGACGATAATAAATCAAATTCAAATCAAACCAATGAGATGTTTTGTCTGTATAATGCAAAAGAAATAATACTTTTCACTGTATCGCAATAATCAAATTAGTAAGAAAGGATATTACTTGATGAATGGACCCAGAGCACACGTACAGACAGACCACCATCAGGACGCTCCAATACATGCAAAAATAATAAATCAAATTTAAAGCAAATGGTACATTTTGTCTGTATCGTGCAAAAGAAATACATTTCCAATTTATGTCTCCCAATAATCAAATTATTAAAAGACGATATTATTGATGAAGGTACCCTGAGCACTTGTAAAGAGAGACCGTTGTCAAGAGATCACACTATATGCAACAATAAAAAAAAAATCAAATTCGAATCAAATGAATGGTATGCTTTGGCTGCATAATGCCAAAGGAACAATACTTTTCCCTTTACTTCAATAATCAATTAAAAAAGGATATTATTTGATGAAGTGACCAAGAGCACTTGTAAAGAGAGATCGCCATCAGGTCATTGCAATGTGAGTGACAATAATAAATCAAATTCAAATTAAATGACTTTGTCTGTATAGTGCAAAAGAAATACTTTTCCCTCTCCCACAATAATCAAATTATTAAAACAGGGTATTATTTGATGAAGGGACACAGAGCATTTATAAAGAGAGACCACCGTTAGGACATCGCACTACATGCTTCACTAATAAATCAAATTCAAATCAAACAAATGGGACGTTTTATCTGTATAATGCAAAAAGGAATAATACTTTTCCCTTAATCCCAATAATCAAATTACTAAAAAAAGAGTATTATTTGATGAACGGACCCAGAGCATATATGAAGAGAGACCGCCGTCAGGGCGTCCCAATATTTGCAACAATAATAAATCAAATTTAAATCAAATGGTGCACTTTGTCTGTGTAGAGCAAAAGAAATATTTTTCCCTATCCCACATTAATCAAATTATTAAAAGAGGGTATTATTTGACGAAGGGGCACAGAACACTTGTAAAGAGAGACCGCCATCAGGACGTCCCAACACTCAAGACAATAATAAATCAAATTTAAATCAATCAAATGGTAGGTGTTGTCTGTACGGTGCAAAATAAATACTTTTCCCTGTCGCCCAATAATCAAATTATTAAAAAAGGGTATTATTTGATGAAGGGACCCTGAGCATGTGTAAAGAGAGACCGCTGTCGGGACGTCCCAACGCATGCGACCGTAATAAATCAAATTTAAATGGAAAATAAGGGTTAGGGCGCGTTTCGACTCCCTTCCTTTGCTCGGAACAGCAAACAGGTGAAGTTAGGGAAACCAGGGGTGCAAATGTCAGCCCCCATGTTAACTCAGCTTTGCCCACCTTTTCCTTTGGGGGGGCGGTGTCTGGGGGCAGCTGAATAGAAGTATGGCAACGGGAATGTTTGTATGCAAAAGGAGGAATGCAGGAAGGCCAGCCTGGTGCACTGTCGTTTCCTTGCATTTGAGGAGAATCCACCTTGTTATTGGAAGCTCCTGGGGGATTGAGCGCTCACCTGGCAGCCACCGAAAACTGGGTTTTCCCGGCGATGGGGAGGTTTTGAAGGGTAAGTTACCTCAGGGTTTTCCAGTTCGGGGTGTTTTCCGTCGAATGGGTGCCTTTTCGCCCCACTTTTACCTCAGTTTATTTCTCCATCAGATTTAAACCCCGGGAGACGGCGCCTTCCTAACCGAACCTGCGGCTCGAGCGCGGGGCCGGAAGTCCCGCCCTCCTCCGCCGCCGCCGATTGGCCCCAACCCCGCCCGCCCCCTTCGCCGTTGGTCCGCCCGCCTGTCCATCATCAGTCCCCGCCCCTCGGGCAGGTTTGATTGACAGCCAGGGCAGGAGGGCACCAGAGGAGGTGGCGACAGGTGGATGGCAACTTATCGCAAGGAGGGCAACCAAGGGGATGGTGCAAGAGGGAGGTGGCACTACTCATCAAGGTGTGCGCACTGGCCACGGGCAGGAGTGATGGACCCATGGATTGGCCGTGCACAATTGCCCCCTTTAGTGTCCAAACATGTCTATCTTATAGACAGAATTGGCCAAGCTAAATTGACCCTTGATGTCCAAAGATGTGCAGGTTAGGTGGATTGACCATGCTAAATTGCCCCCTTAGTGTCCAAAAGATGTGTGGGTTAGGTGGATTGGCCATGCTAAATTGACCCTTGATGTCCAAAGATGTGCAGGTTAGGTGGATTGACCATGCTAAATTGACCCTTGATGTCCAAAGATGTGCAGGTTAGGTGGATTGACCATGCTAAATTGCCCCCTTAGTGTCCAAAAGATGTGTGGGTTAGGTGGATTGGCCATGCTAAATCTCCAAAGATGTCTAGATTAGATGGATTGGCCATTCTAAATTGCCCCTTAGTGTCCAAAGGAGTGTAGGTTAGGTGGATTGGCCACGTTAAATTGCTCCTTAGTGTCCAAAGATCTGTACGGTAGATCTATTGGCCATGCTAAGTTGCCCCTTCGTGTTCAAAGATGTGCCAGTTAGGTGGATTGGCTATGCTAAATTGCCCCTTATTGTCCAAAGGAGTGCAGGTTAGGTGGATTGGCAATGCTAAATTGCCCCTTAGTCTCCAAAGATGTCTAGATTAGATGGATTAGCCATTCTAAATTGCCCCTTGGTGTCCAATATGTGTGCGTTAGGTGAATTGGCCATGCTAAATTGCCCCTTTGTCTCCAAAGATCTGTACAGTAGGTAGGTTGGATATGCTAAATTGCTCCTTAGTGTCCAACGATTGCAAGTTAGGTGGATTGGCCATGCTAAATTTCCTTTTAGTGTCCAAAGACGTGCATGTTATGTGGATTGGTCAAGCTAAATTGTCCCTTAGTATCCAATGATGTGTGCGTTAGGTGCTAAATTGCCCTTTAGTGTCCAAAGATATGCAGGTTAGGTGGATTGGCCATGATAAATTGTCCCTTAGTGTCCGAAGGTGTGCAGGTTAGGGTGGATTGGCCATGCTAAATTGCCCCTTAGTGTCCGAAGGTGTGTGGGTTAGGGTGGATTGGCCATGCTAAATTGCCCCTTAGTGTCCGAAGGTATGCAGGTTAGGTGGATTGGCCAAGCTAAATTGCCCTTTAGTGTGGTGGGGGGATCACGCAAGAAAATGGAGTGAAGACGACCATCAGTTTAGCCACAAACGTGTCTTAGTGGGCACAGACTTGAGGGCGAATGGGCCACCTCTCCAGATTTGAGTGTCTGCAAGAGCTAGCACACACTGTGTGGGCTGAATGGCCTTCCTTTCATGCTGTACAAGTGTACGATCAGAAATTAACAGCAAGGAACATGTCCTTCGATGGCCAGACTGAGACGTCAAGTGATTTCGCTGCTCCACCATCAGTCAACCCAGGAACACTGCACTACCTGCCGGCTCTGTCACAACTCTGGTGGTTTCTTTCATCTCGAGAAAGGAAACCCCAAGCGCAACACTTGTGGTTGGGGACAGGCGGTGCGTCTTGGCTTCAGCAGTTAGCAGATTGCTGAAGGACGGAACAGTAGGAGCCAGAATGGGTTTTGCAAGCCCATACACTAGTCCCTAACGATAAAAAAACAACTGGTTCAAACTAAAAGAAATGGACATTAAAATACATGGATCCTCAATGTTGTGCATTGCTAGAGGTGTATTAAAAGTCACAACATTGCGTTGCCATCCCAGAACAAGATCCCCTCCCAATTTTGCTATGATCGCAGAACAAGACCTCCAATTTTGTGACGATCCCAGACAAGACTCCCAATTTTGATACAATCTCAGGACAAGACTTCCAATTTTGTTATGAACTCAGAACAAGGCCTCCAATTTTGTTATGACCACAGACCAGGCTCCAAATTTTGTTACGATCCCAGACAAGACTCCCAATTTTGTTAGTTGGATTGTCCATGCTAAATTGCCCCTTGCTGTCCAAAGATGTGTATAATTGGTGGATTGGCTATGCTAAACTGCCTCTTAGTGTCCAAAGATGTGTATATTAGGTGGATTGGCTATGCTAAACTGCCTCTTAGTGTCCAAAGGTGTGCGGGTTAGATGCATTGGCCATGCTAAGATGACCCTTAAGTGTCCAAAGTTGTGTAGGTTAGATGGATTGGCCATGCTAAATTGCCCCTTAAGTGTCCAAAGTTGAGTAGGTTACATGGATTGGTCATGGTAAATTGCCCCTTTGTGTCCAAAGGTGAGCAGGTTAGGTGGATTGCCATGCTAAATTGCCCCTTAGTCTCCAAAAATGTGCTGGTAACAGTGGATTGGCTATGCTAAATTGCCCCTTCGTGTCCAAAGATATGCAGGTAAGGGTGGATTGGTAATGCTAAATTGTCTCTTGGTGTCCAAATTTGCGCAAGTTAGTTGGATTGGCCATGGTAAATTGCCCTTTCGTGTCCAAAGGTGAGCAGGTAAGGGTGGATTGGCCATGCTAAATTCTCCCTCAACGTACCCGAACAGGAGTGTGGCGACTCGGGGGATTTTCACAGTAACTCCATTGCAGTGTTAATGTCAGCCGACCTGTGACACTAATAAATCAGTAAGTGAGCACACTGGAACGGTTTTGTTTTATAAAATCTCTTTTTATTGCCATTGAAAGTATACAAAAACTTTTTTTTTTAATTAAAACTGTAAAACACAAATTCTAATCTTTCAATGTTGTTTCATTCTCAATGGAACACTCGCGATCACTGAATAAAGTCCGGTGGTATACAGGTGACTCGATTCCCCCCCCTCCCCACCCTTCTCCCCCTTTCCCCCCACCACCCTCCCCCGCCAAAAGTGGGGTCAGGGCTATGTCGAGATGTAGTTTTTTTTTGTCTGCCGCTAACACACAGCAGAGGTGCGTCTCCTATTCTATGCTCTCCATCCCCCCTGCTACAGTGTTATCAGACCACGTACATTGCTTTGGGAATGCATAGTACAACCTGCGTTTTGTGTGTGGTTTACCCTTGAAGGAATCCTGGATTAGCCTTCACTCCCTGCCCACGTCCCACTCCCGTCCTCCTATGTGCCCCCCGTCCCTGCTCCTTCACAACTCAAAGTCCCACGAAGGTCGCACATTCACTATTGTGCAGAAGGAGGTCATTCAGCCCATCGAATCTACACTGGTCAGAATCCCACTTCAGCTCTCATCCAATGCATTTACCCTAGCTAGTCCCCCTGACACTAAGGGGCAATTTAGCAAGGCCAATCCACCATAACCCACACATCTTTGGACACTAAGGGGCAATTTAGCAAGGCCAATCCACCATAACCCGCACATCTTTGGACACTAAGGGACAATTTAGCATGGCCAATCCACCCTAACCTGTACATCTTTGGACAGTAAGGGGCAATTTAGCATGGCCAATCCACCCTAACCCACACATCTTTGGACACTAAGGGGTTATTTAGCATGGCCAATCCCCCTAACCTGCACATCTTTGGACACTAAGGGGCACTTTAGCACGGCCAATCCATCTAACCTACACATCTTTGGACACTAAGGGGCAATTTAGCACGGCTAATCCACCTAACCTGTACATCTTTGGACAGTAAGGGGCAATTTAGCATGGCCAATCCACCCTAACCCGCACATCTTTGGACACTAAGGGACAATTTAGCATGGCCAATCCATCCTAACCCGCACATCTTTGGACACTAAGGGGCAATTTAGCATGGCCAATCCACCCTAACCCGCACATCTTTGGACACTAAGGGACAATTTAGCATGGCCAATCCACCTAACCTGCACATGGATGTCGCTGGCTGGGCCAGAACATCCTTAGGTGTCTGAGGGCAGTTGAAAGTCAACCACATTGCTGTGGCTCTAGAGTCACATGTAGGCCAGACCGGATAAGGACTGCAGATTTCCCTCCCTAAAGGACATTAGAGAACCAGATGGGTTTTTCCAACAATGGGTCATTGGTAGATTTTTAATTCCAGCTATTTTTTATTGAATTCAAATTCCACCATCTGCCGTGGCAGGAATAGAACCCGGGTCGCCCAGAACGTTAGCTGGATTTCAGGATTAATAGTCTAGCGATAATCCCACCAGGCCATCACCTCCCCTTAAAGAGCATCGACTCATCTAAAGTGGGGGTGGGAGGGATGGTAGCATGATGCACCAGTTGAAAATGCAGGTGTAAGTTAACCGCCAAGACGTCCCCCCACACACAAAACACAGGCCGGTCCGCAGCACGTCCAGCTAGCGAGAAACCCTATCTTTCCCTTAACGTGACTGGGGGCCACCGTGTACCACATCAATAAACCGCTTCACTAAAGTATATATATATATAAAAAAAAACAAATGGCCCCTACAATCCTTCTACGTATTATAGTAAAATAAACTTAGCGACAATTCTTTTCTTTCCCGCTCCGAACTCTTTTTCCTTTCTGTAGTAAATATCGAATACCTAGGAAGAGTAATATTTTACATTTCACTCTGCAAAAAATTTCATTTTTGTTTTTAAGAAAGAGAGATTACCATTTTTAAAACCATAGTGAAAAATAATTCGGATCTCAAGTTTCCTCTTCTCCTTTTACGTTAAATTACACGTACTTCTTTCAAGGAATTGTCCTGGTCCTCGCCTTTGTACCCTAAGAAAATAACGTTTCCTGAGATGTCGCGGCCTCTTGGCTTGGCCCTACGATAAGGAAAATATGACGGCTCCATATTTTTCGCGCCCACCCCCCCCCCAACCATCTCTGAAAGGCAAAGCATTCCTGCTATAGGAGAGAGGAAAAGCTATTTCTTGCCCACCCGCCCCTCCCAGTATCCCCCAGAAACCGTGACAAAGGATCTTTGCCATTCGCCCTCCCCAAAACATTGACCCATTTTCTTTTTCCTCTTTCGAATGCCGACGGTTATCGCTGGCACGCCCCTAATTTTTGGATTTCCAGCGTTCTCCCTCCACTTGTGTTTCTTGCCCCTCCTCCTTCACGATCTCGCCAAGTTACAGCGCAGTCGTCAAAAGTGTTGAACACCCCTTCAACCCACTCCACCTGACGTTCGGTAAGATACAAACATTTCTCCCGTCTATTCCCCTGGAACTTTTAACCAAGGGGGAAATGGCTTAAGGGGGAGAGGGAGGTAGCTCGGGAAGAGACATCCCAAGGTCCAGGAGATGGTGAGAGGGATTTGGGGGGGGGGACAGGAGGCTGGGGAGGGAAGGGGGGGGAATGCGGAGGATGCTTGATCAGTTTGACCAAGAGTTCATAGAATCCCGACAGTGCAGAAGGAGGCCATTCGGCCCCATCAAGTCTGCACCAACCGGAATCCCACCCAAACCCTATTCCCGTGATCCCACATATTTATCCAGCTAGCCCTCCTGACACTAAGGGGCAATATAGCATGGCCAATCCTCCTAACCCGCACATCTTTGGACACTAAGGGGCAATATAGCACGGTCAATCCACCTAACCTGCACATCTTTGGACACTAAGGGGCAATTTAGCACAGCCAATCCACCTAATGTGCATGTCCTTGGACACTAAGGGGCAATTTAGCACGGTTAATCCATGTAATCCGCACATCTTTGGACACTAAAAAGCAATTTAGCATGACCAATCCACCTAACTTATACATCATTGGACACTAAGGGACAATTTAGCACAGCCAATCCACCTAATGTTCATGTCCTTGGATACTAAGGGACAATTTAGCACGGTCAATCCACGTAATCCGCACATCTTTGGACACTAAAAAGCAATTTAGCACGGCCAATCCACCCTAACCTGCACATCTTTGGACACTAAAGAACAATTTAGCACGGCCAATCCACCCTAACCTGCACATCTTTGGACACTAAAGAACAATTTAGCATGGCCAATCCACCCTAACCTGCACATCTTTGGACACTAAAGAACAATTTAGCACGGCCAATCCACCCTAACCTGCACATCTTTGGACACTGAAGAACAATTTAGCACGGCCAATCCACCCTAACCTGCACATCTTTGGACACTAAAGAACAATTTAGCACGGCCAATCCACCCTAACCTGCACATCTTTGGACACTAAAGAACAATTTAGCATGGCCAATCCACCCTAACCTGCACATCTTTGGACACTAAAGAACAATTTAGCATGACCAATCCACCTAACTTATACATCATTGGACACTAAGGGGCAATTTAGCATGGTCAATCCACGTAACCCGCACATCTTTGGACTGTGGAGGAACTCAGAGCACACAGAGGGAAGCCACACAGACACAGGGGAGTCCACGCAGACGTGGTCCTATATCTAAGGAAGGATGTGCCGGGCCTTGGAAAGGGTCCAGAGGAGGTTCACAAGAATGATCCCTGGAACGAAGAGCTTGTCGTATGAGGAACGGGTGGAGGACTCTGGGTCTGTACTCGTTGGAAGTTTAGAAGGATGAGGGGGGATCTTATTGAAACTTCCAGGATACTGCGAGGCCCTGGATAGAGTGGACGGGGAGAGGATGTTTCCACTAGTAGGAAAAACTCGAACCACAACCTCAGGCTAAAGGGACAATCCTTTAAAACCGAGATGGGGAGGAATTTCTTCAGTGGGGAATCGGTGGAACTCTTTGCCGCGGAGGAGGCCAGGGTCACTTTAAGACAGAGATGGATCAGTTCTTGATTAATAAGGGGGTTATGGTGATGGTGTCCTGATGGTGTCGAACTTCTCGAGTGTTGTTGGAGCCGCACTCCTCTAGGCAAGTGGAGATTGACAGGATGAACGTGGAGAGGACATTTCCATTTTGTGGCCCTGTTAAAGATAACCCATTTCCGACTGGGGGAGGGAATGTCTCCTCTCCGAGGGTGCTGAGTCTTTGGGGATTCTCCTCCCGAAAGGCGGCGGGAGCAGAGAGACTGCGAATATTTTTGAGGCAGAGCGTGACAGATTCTTGGTAAGCAATGGGGAGATTCGAGGCCTCATCAACTCAGCATTGAATGGCGGAGCCTCGCTCGAGGGGCTGAATGGGGAAGACATTGGCTTAGAGGAGATCTGATAGAGGTGTACAAGATTATGAGGGGTATAGATAGAATAAACAGGGTTGAGCTTTTTCCTAGGATGGACTCGAATAGCACGAGGGGTCATGGGCTTAGGGTGAGGGGGGTAAGGTATAATTTGGATGCTAGAGGGAGTTTTTTCACACAGAGGGTGGTGGGGTATGGAATGCGCTGCCAAGTAAAGTGGTGGAGGCAGGCACTCTGGAGTTATTTAAGAAATACTTAGATTGGCACATGAACAGAATGGGAATGGAGGGGTATAGAAAACTGATTTAAAATAGGGATCATGAGCCTTGGGAGTCCCTGGGAAGTGTGTAAATAGATGATGATATTGATGTACTTGTTTTTATCCTACAGGTGTTTTGGTCCACCTTGTTGTCTAACAAGGGGCGTACACGCGATGGGTCGTGAGAGGGGTGCTCTTGGATTTTTTTTTGAGAATATCCTAGTGCTTCACATCGTTAGTGTACGTTTGACCTGGACCATTTGATGGGCAACACGCCCGCGCGGCCATTTTAACGTTCCCACTTCAACCCATGACCCTCATCTCTGTTTACGGACACCTACATTGGAACCAAATTGGGGAGATAATTTTGGGAGAATTTGTTTCGCCAAACAGCCTAAGAGCACATCTTTGGAATGTGGGAGGAAACCGGAGCGCCCGGAAAAAACCCACGCAAACATGGGGAGAATGCGCAAACTCCCACAGACACAGGCCCCAAATCCATGTATCTGCACAGCACAGCGATAGTCACTGAGCTGTTGCGTTGCCCATCAACTGAAGAGGTCCTCCTCTTCCTCATTAACCTCCTTCCTCCAAAATTCCTCCCTACTCCCTTCCTTATTCCCCTCCACCTCCCCTCACCCAGGCCCCCAACAACCCACCCACAGGATCAATTCAGTGTTCGGAAGGCTCATGGAGGGTGGGGGGGGGTGAAGAGGGTGGGGTGGTAACTCTGGTAGGTCATCCCTCCCTCTGTACCTCCTCCCCTCACAATCTTTGGCCTACACCCCCCCTCCTTATTAAAGAGTGCCCGCTCCACCCTCTACAACGATGGTACACTGTCCCGCAACCCCCATCGTAACCTCCCCCTCCCCAACCCCCCCATCCCATCCGAGGACAACAACAACCCCCTCGTAACTCCAAGCCACCGTTTAAGTGTTAAAAATGCATCCCCCACCCCGACCACCCTGGCTTACACCCTCCGGATTTTGCAATTCAAAGACTTGTATTGGTGGGTCAAGGTTGGGGAGAGGGGGGCAGGGGGCGCGGTTAACAACTGAGTTGAGTTTTCTAGCAACCCCTCACACCTATCAACTTGGAACGAACACGGGAATTTTTCAGCCCCTCCCCCGCCGAATGGGAAGGGTAAAGACGGTTGGTGGGAGGGAGAGAAGTTGGGGGGGAAGGGGAGGTTTTGGCGGGTGGAGTGGGGGGGTGGGGGGGGAATAGTTTGCTCTGCGGGAAAATAAAAACTGTTGTGACCACCCCCCACGCCCGCACAGAGACCTGCCACCAAAAATCGAAAAGCAAAAACGTCGCGAACTTCAATCTGGTACTTTTGTCTCCACTCCCCCCCCCCCACCCCCCCTCTCCGCCCCCGGGAAGAAATGGTGTCCATCAGAATTTTACACAAAACAAAAGCAGTCAAAGTGAAGGGAGCGCCGAACCCTTCAGCAAAAGACTACCATCGATCACCAGCCCTGCGAAGGAAGCAAAGAGAGAGAAAGGGGGTGAGGGGTTGGCGGGAGGGGGGAGGGAGCGGGGCGTGGGGGGAGAAGGGGAAGGGAGAAGCAACGATTAGCGAGGCAGACTTATCCACAACCATCCAAAACACGCAACACGGCGACTGGGCAGGCACTGCTTTTTATCTCGCACACGCTTGAGCGCATCCCAAAGCGCTCGGCATTCCCACTTCCCCCCACCCCCCCAAAATCCCGTCTACGCTTCCCGCTGCCTCAGGGAAAGCAGCCGGCGTAATCCTCCCCCCCCCCCACCCCCAACCCCCAAGCAACCCCCGGACATTCTCTCTTCCACCTTCTTCCATCGGGGAAAAGATACAAAACTCTGAGGTCCCGCACCGACCGACTCAAGAACAGCTTCTTCCCTGCTGCTGTCAGACTTTTGAATGGACCTACCTCGCGTTAAGTTGATCTCTCTCTACACCCCTCGCTGTGACTGTAACACCACATTCTGCACCCTCTCCTTTCCTTCTCGATGTATGGTATACTTTGTATAGCACGCAAGAAATAATACTTCTCACTGTATCCCGAAGCATGCTACCCGAGCCGGGAATCGCAGTGAGGCGGCAGCGTAACCACGGTGGACTGGATATGAGACAGGCCAGTGGGAACACCCCACCCTCCCCCCCAGTACATGATTTGACCCAGCAGGAATGAAGGTTTGCGGGGAGAAAATTTCCAGGGGCCTTGGGTCTAATTGCCTCATAATGATTGAGAAACTCTGCCCTTCCCCAAAGACAAATAATCCTTCAGAACTCTTCCCAAGAATGCTGGAGACCGAGAGACACCTACTTCACATATGTCCCAGCGGATTGGGAGAATCCCCAATTCCCTGATGAACCACCAGCTGAGCAGACGTCGGCTCGACGCTGGATATCTTCTCCTCCTCCCTCCTCTTCAGACAGGCCGCCTTGGGGTTCAGGTTCCTCTCTGAGAGAAAACAGCAAGAGGGTCAAAGAACAAAGAGAATTCCAGCACAGGATCGGCCCCTCCGATCCTGCTCCGACTGTGCTGCCCATGAACTAAAACCCCCGACCCTTCCGGGGACCATATCCCTCCATTCCCATCCTGTTCATGGATTTGTCCTCACGCCCGTTAAAACTCACTATCGCATCCGCTTCCCTCCCCGAGTTCCAGGCACCCGCTGTGTACAAAATCTTGCCTCGTACATCTCCTTGCCCCTCGCTCCTTCAACTTGTGCCCCCGACTCTTCCACCCTAGGGAAAAAGCTTCTGACTATCCACTCTGCCCCTGATAATCCTGTAGCCTTCTATCAGGTCTCCCCCTCAACCTCCAGTGAGAATAAACCAAGTTTCCCCAATCTCTCCTCATACTAATATCCTGGTAATATACACTTCTGTATCCTCCCCAAAGCCTCCACATCCTTCAGGTATCGTACTGACCAGAATTGCATCAGTGTCAGCAAGAGAGAGAGAGAGAGAGAGAGAGACAGGGAGAGAGAGAGAGAGACAGGGAGAGAGAGAGAGAGAGACAGGGAGAGAGACAGAGAGAGAGAGACAGAGAGAGAGAGAGACAGGGAGAGAGAGAGAGAGAGAGAGAGAGAGACAGGGAGAGAGAGAGAGAGAGAGACAGAGAGAGAGAGATAAAGAGAGAGACAGAGATAGAGAGAGATAGAGAGAGAGAGACAGGGAGAGACGGAGACAGAGACAGAGAGACAGAGACAGAGAGAGACAGGAGAGACGGAGAAGAGACAGAGAGACAGAGACAGAGAGAGACAGAGACGACAGAGAGAGACAGGGAGAGACAGAGAGAGAGAGAGACAGAGAGAGAGAGAGAAAGACATCTCGAGAGAGAGAGAGAGAGAGAGACGGAGACAGAGACGAGAGACGAGACGAGAGAGACAGAGAGACAGAGACAGAGAGAGACAGACAGAGAGAGACAGGGAAGAGACAGAGAGAGAGAGAGAGAGAGAGAGAGAGAGAGACATCTAGAGAAGAGAGAGAGAGACGGAGACAGAGACAGAGAGACAGAGCAGAGAGAGACAGAGAGAGACAGACAGAGAGAAACAGGGAGAGACAGAGAGAGAGAGACAGAAGAGAGAGAGGAGAGAGAACGGGAGAAAGAGAGAGACGAGAGAGAGAGAGAGAGACACAGAGAAAGACAGAGAGAGAGACAGAGAGAGAGAGAGACAGAGAGGACAGGAGAGAGAGAGAGAGAGACGGGAGAGAGACAGAGAGAGAGGGAGAGAGACAGAGAGAGAGAGAGACAGAGACAGAGACAGACAGAGAGAGACCACTTGTGGGAGAGGGAGTGGGTGGGAGAGTTGGTGAGAGGGAGAGCAGGTGATGGGATTAAGGTTTTTGTCAAAAGTCAGGCGTTGATCCATCCCCTCGATTGAGTCACCCGGGTTTACACAGTATAGGCCAGACCGGGGTGAGGTCGGCAGATTTTCGTCCCTGACGGGGGCATCGGTAAATCAGATGGGTTTATTTTTTTTACGAGTATCGATGATCGTTGTCACAGTCACCGTTACTGAGACTCCCTCTCAATCCCAGATTGTATTAATCGGATTTAACTTCCCACCAGCCCGGGGGTGGGATTCGAACCCGTGTCCCCCTCCCTGCGCTGGACAATCTGGATTACCCACCCCGTCCACTCTGAGGCTTTGATAACCCACCTCGGACTTGTTGTTCAAGGCCCAGGATAACGGAGACAGCCTGGTGAAGGATCAGGAGCTTGGTCTGGGGCTTGTCGTTCTTCATGTGTAGCTGACACATCCGGCCCAGCTCTTTGAAGGCCTCGTTAATGTCGCGGACACGCAGCCGCTCCCGGGCGTTGTTGGCCATCCTTCGATCTTTCTCCCGCTCGGCCTTCTGCTCCGGATTCAGATCCTCGTCCTCGTGGTTGCTGCCAGGAGGGAGCAAGACGGGTACACACCGTCAGGCATTTCCTCCTCTGTCTTTTAGTGTCCAAAGATGTGCAGGTTAGGGTGGATTGGCTGTGCTAAATTGTCCCTTAGTGTCCGAAGATGTGCAGGTTAGGGTGGATTGGCCGTGCTAAATTGTCCCTCAGTGTCCGAAGATGTGCAGGTTAGGGTGGATTGGCCGTGCTAAATTGTCCCTCAGTGTCCGAAGATGTGCAGGTTAGGGTGGATTGGCTGTGCTAAATTGTCCCTCAGTGTCCGAAGATGTGCAGGTTAGGGTGGATTGGCTGTGCTAAATTGTCCCTTAGTGTCCGAAGATGTGCAGGTTAGGGTGGATTGGCTGTGCTAAATTGTCCCTTAGTGTCCGAAGATGTGCAGGTTAGGGTGGATTGGCTGTGCTAAATTGTCCCTTAGTGTCCAAATGTGCAGGTTAGGGTGGATTGGCCGTGCTAAATTGTCCCTTAGTGTCCGAAGATGTGCAGGTTAGGGTGGATTGGCTGTGCTAAATTGTCCCTTAGTGTCCGAAGATGTGCAGGTTAGGGTGGATTGGCCGTGCTAAATTGTCCCTCAGTGTCCAAAGATGTGCAGGTTAGGGTGGATTGGCCGTGCTAAATTGTCCCTTAGTGTCCAAAGATGTGTAGGTTAGGGTGGATTGGCCATGCTAAATTGTCCCTCAGTGTCCAAAGATGTGCAGGTTAGGGTGGATTGGCCGTGCTAAATTGTCCCTTAGGGAGGATGTGGGAGATGGGTGGAGTGTGGGAGGGTAGCGGGTGTATGAGGGTATATGGGAGGGATGGAGGATATGAGAGGGTGGTGGGAGGGTAGAGGGAGGCTGGGGGAGTTGGGTGAGGCATGAGAGGGTGGAGGGTTCATGGGGGGATGGGGTGGTGGAGGACATGGGGGCTGGGGGAGTTTGTGGGTGTGAGATGGGTGGTTTGTGCTGACCTGGGAGGGTTGGGTGCGTGAGTGTGCATGGAGGATGTAGGTGTGTTGGGGGAGTGGGGAGGGCGGTGGGGGACCATGGGGGGTGGGAATAGGGTGGGTGGGTTGTTTGGGAGTCTGAGGGTGGTGCGGTTTGGGAGAGTGATGCTGTGGGGTACACCAGGAGAGTGGGAGATGTTGTAGCCTGAGGGGTGGTGGGAATGGAGAGGGTGGGGGCTGCGGGGACATGGTGGGCGGATGGGGGATGGGTGTGGTGATTTTGGAGTTGGGGAGTGCAGTGGGGACACGGAGGGTAGGTAGGCGTGGGTTTGGGGGCCGGATGGGGGAGTGATTTTGGAGGGTCGGGGGCTGTGGGGATTGGATAGTGGGATGAGGTGTGGGTGGGTTTTGGAGCTGGGGGCTCCGGTGTGGGAAGAGTCGGGGCTTGTGGGGGACACGGGAGGGTGGGGGCGGGTTTGGGGGGCTTGGTGGGGGGGGGGGTGGGGTGGTGGGGGACATGGGAGATGGGAATGAGGTGGTGGGTTTGGGAGCTGGGGCTCCGGTGTGGGAGACGGGGCTGTGGGGGACCGGGCGGGTGGGGGCGGGTGTGGGTGTCTTGGTGGGGGGGGGGGGTGGGGGTGGTGGGGGACATTGGAGATGTGAAATGGAGGTGTGTGGGTTTGGAGTCTGGGGGGTCCCGGTGTGGGAGAGTCGGTGTTGTTGGGTGACACGGGAGGGTTGTGGCGGTTTGGGGGTCTTGGTGGGGGGGGGGTGGGGGTGTGGGGGCCATGGGAGAGTGGGGAATGAAGTGTGGGTGGTTTGGGAGCTGGGGGGTCCGGTGTGGAGAGTCGGGGCTGTTGGGGACACGGGAGGGGGGGGGCGGGTTTGGGGTTCTTGTGGTGGGGTGTGTTGGGGCACATGGAGACTGGGGAATGGAGGTGGGTGGCTTTTGGGAGCTGGGGGCTCCGGTTGGGAGATCGGGGCTGTTGGTGACAACGGGAGGGTGGGGGCGGGTTTGGGGGTCTTTGGTGGGGGGGGTGGTGGGGGACATGGGAAGCTGGGAATGGAGGTGGGTGGGTTTTGTGAGCTTGGGGCTCCGTGTTGGAGAGTCGAGTTCCTGTGGGGGACGGACGGGAAGGGTGGGAGGCGGGTTTGGGGGCTTGGTGGGGGGGGGGGGTGTGGGGACATGGGAGACTGGGAATGGAGGTGGTTGGGTTTGGGAGCTGGGGGCTCTGGTGTGGGAGAGTCGGGGCTGTTGGGGACACGGGAGGGTGGGGCGGGTTTGGGGTCTTGGTGGGGGGGGTGGTGGGGGACATGGGGAGATCTTGGGAATGGAAGGTGGGTGGGTTTGGAGCTGGGGGGTCCGGTGTGGTAGAGGTCCGGCTGTTGGGACACGGAGTGTGGGGCGGGTTTGGGTCTTGGTGGGGGTGGGTGGTGGGGAACATGGGATACTGGGAATGGAGGTGGGTGGGTTTGGGAGCTGGGGGCTCCGGTGTGGGGAGAGGTCGGGCTGTGGGGGACACGGGAGGATGGGGATGGGTTTGGGGTTCTGGGGGGGGGGACTGGAGAGTGGGGATGGTGTGGGTGGGTTTGGGAGCTGGGGCTCCGGTGTGGGAGAGTCGTGGCTGTGGGTGACACAGGAGGATGGGGAATGGGTTTGGGGGTCTTGGTGGGGGGGGTGGGGTGTGGGACATGGGAGAGTGGTGATGGGTGTGGGTGTGTTTGGGAGCTGGGGGTGGATGCGGTGTGGGGTGGTGGTGGTGGCTTGTGGGACAGGGTAGGGTGGGGGTGGTTTGGGGTCCTGGGGTGTGTGTGTGTGTGTGTGTGTGTGTGTGTGTGTGTGTGTGTGTGGTGTGGTGTGTTGTGTGTGTGTGGTGTGTGGTGTGTGTTTGTTTGTGTGGTTTGGAGGGTGGGGGGCTGCGGGTGCATGGGAGATGGGGTGGGGGTTTGGGGCCTGGGGAGGGGAGTTTGGGGGGGCTGCGTGGAGGTGGGAGGTTTTGTGGGGTCCAGGCCTGGTGGGTTTTGGTGGGTGGGGGGAGGGGTACGTGGAGGCCTGCTGAGAGGTGCAAAGGCTTGGACTTGGAGTGTCGGGGTGAGGGCGCGTCGTGAAAGGAGGGACAAGGCGGGAGGTGGGGGGGGGAGGGAGGGCTTTGTGACGGTCTGGACTGCGGGGGAGCCGCCGCCCCGGGGAAGGGAGGGGAGGCGGTGACGTACCTCGACCTGCTGCGCCCCACTTTGTCCTTCCGGGGGTCCTCGTCCTCGGAGAGCTCTTCCTCCGGCTGGGAGCTAAGGCTGTTCTCCTTCTCCTTCTCGTCTGCCTTGGGTTCGGCGGTGAGCGAGGAGCTCAGCGCCTGAGCCCCCGCTGCGGTGAAAGCTGCTGGAACAAGGAGAGAAGGCCTGAGCGAGGGCAGCCCGTCCCCCTCGGGGGAAAAAACCCCCATCTGCAACGCCGCTAAAACAGTCCAGAGCCGTCGGGGACGAGAGGCGGGAAAGGCAAACCTCACGTGGCATACGTTGTGAGTTTGAGCTGATGAGGTGTCATCCCTTTTAAGAGCTGGTTTTGTGCCCAACGCTTGGATGTTTAAAACATGGGGTACAGTGGGTATACAGAGTGCAACATTTGCATGCAAGACCAAACACCAGGGTTGCCTTGGTGGCAGGCTTTTGCATTCTGATATCCTATGAGTTTAAAGCAGACACTCAGCTAACAGAGAGGACATAAGAAACAGGAGCAGGACTAGGCCATCCAGCCCCTTCGAGCCTGCCCCGCCATTTAATAAGATCATGGCTGATCTGAAATGGATCCACTTTCCCGCTTTCTCCCTTTAATTCCCTAGTCTGTCAGAAACCTACCTACTTGTGACTTCAATATATTCAGCAAGGTAGCCTCCACCACTTCAATGGGTAGAGAATTCCAGAGATTCGCCACTCTTTGAGTGAAAAAATTCCTCCTCAATTCCGTTCTAAACTGTACCCCCCCCAATTATTTTGAGGCTGTGCCCCCTAGACCCGCTATCAAAGAACAAAACAGCACGGGGGAAACAGGCCCTTCGGCCCAACGAGCCCACGCCGCCACCCCGATGTTCCCATCTCTACCCTGTCCATGTTTACAGATCTATGGATTAAAAACCAAATTTGAGACAATTTAGGGAGAATTTGTTTTGCCACTTAGAGCACATCTTTGGGATGTGGGAGGAAACCGGACCACCCAGAGAAAACCCACGCCAGCACGGGGAGAATGCGCAAACTCCCGCAGACACAATCCACGTATCTGCACAGCACAGCGAGAGTCACTGAGCTGTCGTGTTGCCCGTCAAGTGGTTTGGGTCGAGCGTACACTAATGACGTGAAGCACTAGGATACTCCCGGAAGGAAAAATCCAAGAGCAGCCCTCTCACGACCCACCGCGTTAAGACAACAAGGTGGACCAAAGCACCTGTAGGATAAAAACAAGTACATCGATATCTCTCTACCTCTACCCTTCATGAGCCCCTATAGCCCCTCTAGCCCCTTCATGAGTCTCTATAAGATCCCCCCTACTCTAACAAGTACAAACCCAGTCTATTCAATCTCTCTTCGCAAGCTAACCCCCTCATCTCCGGTATCGGCCTGGTGAACTTTCTCTGCACTCCCTCCAAGGCCAATATATCCTTCTGCAAATCGTAAAGGTGGGATTAACCCTTTCTCTGAGAGGTAATACCTCACCCGCACACAAGAATTCCTCTCCTCGTAATCTGTTCAAGTGCGTGCAAGAAATAACATGCTCTGCACAGCCGCAATTTCTGCTTTAATCAAAATAATTATCTCCCTCAAAATTTGTTTCTCTAACTAGCTGTGAACAGGTTAACTAAACTGAGTTTAAATGCAATGATTAAAGGAGACAAGAGTGAACCGGATGGGTTTATTTGTTTTTTAAAACGATAGTTGTCACAGTCGCCGTTCCCGATTTTATTAACCGGTTTAAAATTCCCCGCCTGGGGTTGGGATTTGAACCTGTGCTTCTGGGTTAACCATCACCACAGTGCCACTGAGGTTCAGGTACGAAGCTCTCTTTAGTTTGAAGTTTTTAAAGTTTGAAAGTTTATTTATTAGCGTCGCAAGTCGCCATACCTTAACACCGCGATGAAGTTACTGTGAAAACTCCCCCCCCCCCCCCCCCACTCCGAGTCGCGTCACTCCTGTTCGGGTTAGACTGAGGGAGAATTTAGCACGGCCCAATGCACCCCCTAACCGGCACGTCTTGGGGAGGATACCCACGCAGACACGGGGAGAATGTGCAGACTCCGCACAGACAGTGACCTCCGAGCCGGGAATCGAACCTGGGTCCCCGGTGCGGTGAGGCAGCAGCGCTAATCAGTAATGGTTTAGAGATCCACCACGTGCCTCTGCAGAGAGCGAGGTTAAGCCTCACAGCTTCAGGGACCTGAGTTCGATTCCCGGCTCGGGTGGGGGGTGGGTGTCACTGTCTGTGCGCACATTCTCCCCGTGTCTGCGTGGGTTTCCTCCGGTTTCCTCCCACAGTCCGAAAGACGTGCTGGTTAGGGTGTGGAGTGGACCGTGCTGAATTCTCCCTCTGTGCAACCCGGATAGGAGTGTGCCGCTGGTATATCCGGGAGGGTGAGCGCAGATTCCTGTACACAGGATGGAAGGGCCTACCTCGACACACATCCTGAGCCTGATGGTTCAGGCCGGCAGCAGCAAGAGCAGCAGACACTACACTGGGCAGTCCTGAGAGATTGGAATGGACATTGGTGCTGTCTTCCCGGGGAGCTGTAACCTGCAGGGGAAACAAAGCAAACAGAATGGTTAGGCGGAAAATGAAAGAGTGTGTGTGAGAGAGAGAGTGTGTGTGAGAGAGAGAGTGTGTGTGAGAGAGAGAGAGTGTGTGTGTGAGAGAGTGTGTGTGTGAGAGAGTGTGTGTGTGAGAGAGAGAGTGTGTGTGTGAGAGAGAGAGTGTGTGAGAGCGGAGTGGTGTGTGAGAAGTGGTGTTTGGTGAGAGAGTGTGTGTTGAGAGAGAGTGTGTTGTGTGAGAGAGAGCTGTGTGATAGAGTGGGGTGTGTGAGAGAGAGAGTGTGTGTGAGAGATAGTGTGTGTGTGAGAGAGAGTGTGTGTGAAGGAGAGAGAGTGTTGTGTGAGAGAGGATAGTTTGTGAGAGAGTGTGTGTGGAGAGAGAGGAGTGGTGAGAGAGAGTGTGAAGAGAGAGTTTTGTGAGAGAGAGAGTGTGTGTGAGAGAGTGTGTGTGAGAGCAAGAGAGAGAGTGTGTGTGAGAGAGAATGTGTGTGGGAGAGAGAGTGTATGAGAGAGAGAGTGTGTGTGAGATAGAGAGAGTGTGTGTGAGAGAGAGTGTGTGAGAGAGAGAGAGTGTGTGTGAGAGAGAGTGTGTGAGAGAGAGAGAGAGTGTGTGGGTGTGTGAGAGAGAGAGTGTGTGTGTGAGAGAGAGTGTGTGAGAGAGAGTGTGTGTGAGAGAGAGTGTGTGAGAGAGAGTGTGTGAGAGAGAGTGTGTGAGAGAGAGAGGGTGTGAGAGAGAGAGTGTGTGAGAGAGAGAGAGTGTGTGAGAGAGAGAGTGTGTGAGAGAGAGAGTGTGTGTGAAGAGAGAGTGTGTGTGCAGACAAAGATATCATGGGTACCCCTCGTATCTCTGTCACTCTCTCTG
>JAGIQG010000042.1:4011302-4013802 GCA_024679065.1 Sphyrna mokarran | reverse complement strand
GTTCTCTGTAACCCCATGTATCTGCCCCCGCAAAATCGGCCTAACGACACATCTTTCTTTTTTTTTTTTTTAGACACTAAGGGGCAATTTAGCTATGGCCAATCCACCTAACCTGCACATTCTTTGGGAACCAAGGACAATTAGCACGGCCAACCCACCCTAACCTTTCAATCTGTGGACACTAAGGGACAATGTAGATGGCCAATCCACCTAACCTGCACATCTTTGGGACACTAAGGACAATTGAACACGGCCAATCCACCTAAACCCATGCACATCTTGGACACTAAGGCAATTTAGCAGGCAATCCACCCTACTGCACTCTTTGGAACTGGAGGTGGGGGGGGGAGGGAGGGCTTTGTGACGGTCTGGACTGCGGGGGAGCCGCCGCCCCGGGGAAGGGAGGGGAGGCGGTGACGTACCTCGACCTGCTGCGCCCCACTTTGTCCTTCCGGGGGTCCTCGTCCTCGGAGAGCTCTTCCTCCGGCTGGGAGCTAAGGCTGTTCTCCTTCTCCTTCTCGTCTGCCTTGGGTTCGGCGGTGAGCGAGGAGCTCAGCGCCTGAGCCCCCGCTGCGGTGAAAGCTGCTGGAACAAGGAGAGAAGGCCTGAGCGAGGGCAGCCCGTCCCCCTCGGGGGAAAAAACCCCCATCTGCAACGCCGCTAAAACAGTCCAGAGCCGTCGGGGACGAGAGGCGGGAAAGGCAAACCTCACGTGGCATACGTTGTGAGTTTGAGCTGATGAGGTGTCATCCCTTTTAAGAGCTGGTTTTGTGCCCAACGCTTGGATGTTTAAAACATGGGGTACAGTGGGTATACAGAGTGCAACATTTGCATGCAAGACCAAACACCAGGGTTGCCTTGGTGGCAGGCTTTTGCATTCTGATATCCTATGAGTTTAAAGCAGACACTCAGCTAACAGAGAGGACATAAGAAACAGGAGCAGGACTAGGCCATCCAGCCCCTTCGAGCCTGCCCCGCCATTTAATAAGATCATGGCTGATCTGAAATGGATCCACTTTCCCGCTTTCTCCCTTTAATTCCCTAGTCTGTCAGAAACCTACCTACTTGTGACTTCAATATATTCAGCAAGGTAGCCTCCACCACTTCAATGGGTAGAGAATTCCAGAGATTCGCCACTCTTTGAGTGAAAAAATTCCTCCTCAATTCCGTTCTAAACTGTACCCCCCCCAATTATTTTGAGGCTGTGCCCCCTAGACCCGCTATCAAAGAACAAAACAGCACGGGGGAAACAGGCCCTTCGGCCCAACGAGCCCACGCCGCCACCCCGATGTTCCCATCTCTACCCTGTCCATGTTTACAGATCTATGGATTAAAAACCAAATTTGAGACAATTTAGGGAGAATTTGTTTTGCCACTTAGAGCACATCTTTGGGATGTGGGAGGAAACCGGACCACCCAGAGAAAACCCACGCCAGCACGGGGAGAATGCGCAAACTCCCGCAGACACAATCCACGTATCTGCACAGCACAGCGAGAGTCACTGAGCTGTCGTGTTGCCCGTCAAGTGGTTTGGGTCGAGCGTACACTAATGACGTGAAGCACTAGGATACTCCCGGAAGGAAAAATCCAAGAGCAGCCCTCTCACGACCCACCGCGTTAAGACAACAAGGTGGACCAAAGCACCTGTAGGATAAAAACAAGTACATCGATATCTCTCTACCTCTACCCTTCATGAGCCCCTATAGCCCCTCTAGCCCCTTCATGAGTCTCTATAAGATCCCCCCTACTCTAACAAGTACAAACCCAGTCTATTCAATCTCTCTTCGCAAGCTAACCCCCTCATCTCCGGTATCGGCCTGGTGAACTTTCTCTGCACTCCCTCCAAGGCCAATATATCCTTCTGCAAATCGTAAAGGTGGGATTAACCCTTTCTCTGAGAGGTAATACCTCACCCGCACACAAGAATTCCTCTCCTCGTAATCTGTTCAAGTGCGTGCAAGAAATAACATGCTCTGCACAGCCGCAATTTCTGCTTTAATCAAAATAATTATCTCCCTCAAAATTTGTTTCTCTAACTAGCTGTGAACAGGTTAACTAAACTGAGTTTAAATGCAATGATTAAAGGAGACAAGAGTGAACCGGATGGGTTTATTTGTTTTTTAAAACGATAGTTGTCACAGTCGCCGTTCCCGATTTTATTAACCGGTTTAAAATTCCCCGCCTGGGGTTGGGATTTGAACCTGTGCTTCTGGGTTAACCATCACCACAGTGCCACTGAGGTTCAGGTACGAAGCTCTCTTTAGTTTGAAGTTTTTAAAGTTTGAAAGTTTATTTATTAGCGTCGCAAGTCGCCATACCTTAACACCGCGATGAAGTTACTGTGAAAACTCCCCCCCCCCCCCCCCCCCCCACTCCGAGTCGCGTCACTCCTGTTCGGGTTAGACTGAGGGAGAATTTAGCACGGCCCAATGCACCCCCTAACCGGCACGTCTTGGGGAGGATACCCACGCAGACACGGGGAGAATGTGCAGACTCCGCA
>JAGIQG010000042.1:4006302-4008802 GCA_024679065.1 Sphyrna mokarran | reverse complement strand
CAAACGCAGACACACATCCACACCAAGACATACACCCTCTCACACACAGATGCACACACAGAGATACACACACACAGGGACAGGGAGACACACACACAGGGACACACACACACAGGGAGACACACACACACACACAGACACACACACAGGGACACACACACACACAGGACACACACACACACATGGGACACACCACACACAGGGAACACACACGGGACACACACACACACACACACACACAGACACACACACACACACACAGACACACACAGGGACACACACACACAGGGACACACACACAGGGACACACACACACACACATACACACAGGGACACAACACACACAGGGACACAGACACACACACACACACACACAGGGACACACACACACAGGGACACACACACAGGACACACACAACACACACACACACACAGGGAGACCACACACAGGGACACACACACAGGGAGACACACACCCACACACAAGACACACACACAGGGAGACACACACACAACACGGGACACACACACAGGGACACACAACCAGGGACACACACACACAGACACACACACAGGGACACCACACACACCCAGGGACACACACCACAGGGACACACACACACAGGGACCCACACAACACAGGGACACACACACAGGGACACACACAAACACAGGGACACACACACAGGTCACACACACACAGGGACACACACACACGGGACACACACACACACACACAGGGACACCACACACAGGGACACACACCACAGGGACACACACACACAGGGCACACACACACACACAGGGACACACACACACAGGGACACACACACACACACAGGGACACACACGCACAGCTTCAAGTGGCACAGTGCATTCTCTGTTTATACCATAAGTTTACGGGGAGGGGGGGCGGGGGCACCCTAAACTGACCAGTATTGGGTGGGGGGGGCGTTTAGAAAACTGTCCCTGAATTGTCAGTGTGCATCATGATCCCTGACTCAATCTCTATCCAGTACCCGCACCACCCCCCTGACCCGTCCACTCCCACCCACACCCCATAAAACTGTCCAGATGTGAAACTGCACTTCCCCACAGGGAGGGTGCGCGGTGGAGGGGGGGGCGGTGGTGACACAGACACAGGGGAACTGGGGACGGAGGGAGAGCTGGAGGAGGGGGGAAGTAATTCAAATGGTGCAGGGGGGGGCGGTGTTTTGGGTTGAGAGAGGGAGGGAGGGGGTGGCAGGGAGAGGAGTTGACATCAATTGGCTTTTCTGGGGGCAAGTTAAAGAAACTTTTGCCATGGCTGAGAGAGAGAGAGACAGAGAGAGAGAGAGAGAGAGAGAGAGAGAGAGAGAGAGAGAGAGAGAGAGAGAGAGAGAGAGAGAGAGAGAGACAGAGAGAGAGAGAGACAGAGAGAGAGAGAGAGAGAGAGGAGACAGAGAGACAGAGAGACAGAGAGAGACAGAGAGAGAGAGACAGGAGAGAGAGACAGAGAGAGAGAGACAGGAGAGAACAGAGAGAGAACAGAGAGAGAGAGAGAGACAGAGAGAGAGCAGAGAGAGAGAGACAGAGAGAGAGAGAGACAGAAGAGAGGAAGCAGAGACAGAGAGAGAGAGACAGAGAGAGAGAGAGAGAGAGACAGAGACAGAGAGAGAGAACAGAGAGACAGAGAGAGAGACAGGAGAGAGAGAGAGACAGAGAGAGAGAGAGAGAGAGACGAGAAGAGAGAAGACAGAGAGACAGAGAGAGCAGAGAGAGAGAGAGAGAGCGAGAGAGAGAGAGAAGAGACAGAGAGAGAGACAGAGAGAGAGGAGAGAGACAGAGAGAGAGACAGAGGGAGAGAGAGGACAGGAGAGAGAGAGACAGAGAGAGAGAGACAGGAGAGAGAGAGAGAGATAGAGAGAGAGACAGAGAGAGAGAGACAGAGAGAGGGAGAGACAGAGACAGAGAGAGAGAGAGAGAGAGATGAGAGAGAGAGAGAAAGAGACAGAGACAGAGAGAGGGAGAGAGAGACAGAGAGAGAGAGAGAGAGAGATGAGAGACGAGAGAGAGACAGAGAGACAGAGAGAGAGAGAGAGAGAGAGATACAGAGAGACAGACAGAGAGGAGAGAGAGAAGAGAGAGAGAGAGAGAGAGATGATAGAGAGATAAGGGGAGATGAGAGAGACAGAGAGAAGAGAGAGAGAGAGAGAGACAGAGAGGGGGAGACAGAGAGAGAGAGAGAGAGAGAGAGAGGAGAGAGAGAGGGGAGACAGAGAGAGGAGAGTTAGGGCGGTGAGAAAGACGGGGCAGTGGGGGGGGTGGAGGGTGGTGTAGTGGTGGGGGAGTGTCCTATACGCGCAGGTGTGTGCCAGGTGTCTGTGTCCCCTGGAGCTGGGCCAGCCTGGCGGCTTGTACAGATATAACATACAGGCTGTCTGACCCTGCGGAGGACGGTGAGGGTGGGGGGGGGGCGATGGGGAGGTCGAGTGCTGCAGGCTCTGGGGAAAGGGAGAAG
>JAGIQG010000042.1:3988802-3998802 GCA_024679065.1 Sphyrna mokarran | reverse complement strand
AAGGAGACCCAGGCATTTACCCCAGGTTGTCCCCCTGACACTAATGGGCAATTTCGCACGACCAATCCACCTAATCCACAAATCTTTGGACACTAAGGGACAATTTAGCATGGCCAATCCACCTAACCTGCACATCTTTGGACTGTGGGAGGAAACTGGAGCAGAGACAGGGAGAATATGCAAACTCCTCGAAGTCATTCAAGGCTGGAATTAAACCTGGTCCCCTGGTGCTGTGAGGCAGCCGTGCTAACCTCTGTGCCACCGTACTGCTGTCCTGATGAGTACAAGAGGAAAAACTTCGACAGGACGTCTCCTTTTCATGCAAACTCAAGTTCTGCGCTATCGAACAGCCAGGGATTGGGAAACTGCACGTCAATACCTGTCGGAAAGGTCGAACACAGCCAAGGGAGACACCATGGTGTCCCAGGCTATGCGGAGATGCACGCTTGCGGAGATGCATGCTTGCAGAGATTGCCGGGCTGGGGTAGCATTGGACTTGAGCACTAGTGGGCTGAGTGACCTTCCCTTGCCTTGAGCTTGCTGTGGCTGGGGGCTGGAGTTTGTTAGTTATACAGGTCACGAACTGCCTCCAGGAGGGGTAAATCGCCAGTGGAGCTCTCTATTCCCCCGTACACGGAGCTCGACTTGCAAACGTACAACAGTTACCAAGAAACCGGCAGGAATACTTAGGAAAAGTCTTGTTGAATTTGATGGCAGTGTACCCCCGATCTCTAATTGCCCCTTGAGAAGGTGCAAGATGGCCAATGCCATCTTGAACCCACTGCCATCCCCGAGAGGGGATTAGACACAGTAAAGGAACGGCCAATATATTTCCGCGTTGGGAATGGGAGTGGGGGAACTTGCAGGGAATGGTGTTCCCCATGTATCTGCTGCACACCGCCCCGCCCCCCTCCCCCCCACTACCCCAAACCCCTCTCCCCACCGTCCTTCTGGAGGACCACGTTCCCCGGATTATCCATTGCCCAAGTGCACTTTTCCACAAAGAGCAGACCAATTCCCCATGCTGTACCCGTCCTCGGATGGGGGAAGTGTAGAGGGAGCTTTACTCTGTATCTAACCCAGTGCTGTACCTGTCCCGGGAGTGTTTGATGGGGGACAATGTAGAGGGAGCTTTACTCTGTATCTAACCCCGTGCTGTTCCTGTCCTGGGAGTGTTTGATGGGGGGACAGTGTAGAGGGAGCTTTACTCTGTATCTAACCCCGTGCTGTACCTGTCCTGGGAGTGTTTGATGGGGGGACAGTGTAGAGGGAGCTTTATTCTGTATCTAACCCCGTGCTGTACCTGTCTTGGGAGTGTTTGATGGGGGGACAGTGTAGAGGGAGCTTTACTCTGTATCTAACCCCGTGCTGTACCTGTCCTGGGATGGGGGACAGTGTAGAGGGAGCTTTACTCTGTATCTAACCCCGTGCTGTACCTGTCCTGGGATGGGGGACAGTGTAGAGGGAGCTTTACTCTGTATCTAGCCCCATGCTGTACCTGTCCTGGGAGTGTTTGATGGGGGACATTGTAGAGGGAGCTTTACTCTGTATCTAACCCTGTGGTGTACCTGTCCTGGGAGTGTTTGATGGGGGGACAGTGTAGAGGGAGCTTTACTCTGTATCTAACCCTGTGCTGTACCTGTCCTGGGAGTGTCTGATGGGGTGACAGTGTAGAGGGAGCTTTACTCTGTATCTAACCCCGTGCTGTACCCGTCCTGGGAGTGTTTGATGGGGGGACAGTGTAGAATGCAACAATTTGAGGGGTTACAAACATCGCAAAGGTTCAAATTGACCGCAAATTGAAGCTGAGAACGAGGCAGCATTTGTCACTACAGTTAGAGGCGGAGAGAGATTGTACGAATTGTGTTTTAAAAAAAAGGTTAATTGAAAGTATTAATACCTCGCACACATCCATTAACACACAGATTGCATCATGGAAATGCTCTTTAAGGTCTCGCTCTGCTGGGTTTTTCTGAAGGATTTAAGAATTCGGGGAGAGGTTAGACATAAAGCAAAGCCATGCAAAGCAAGCTTAGAACGCCCGAGAACCGGCAGTGGGTAGTAAGAGATTTTAAAAAGTTCCACAGGCGGCGGGGTAGGGGGGAGAGGGCAGTCGCGGGAGAGGTCTGGGAAAGTGACCCGAGAGAAGAAGCGGGTGTTGCCGAGCCCGCAAGGGGGAAGGAATAGTGTCCAGCCTCTCCCCCTGGGGGTGTGGGGAGTCCGCGACCCCCCCTCCCACTCCCAATCCTGCAGGACAGTGTCCACCCCAAATATTCTCCGGGAGAAGGGGGCAACAGGGGGAGGAGGAGTGGGACACAGAGACCCCCCCCACCCCAGCCCCTGGGGTGTACGGCGCGGTGGTACTGGAAAACTCAGAACGCCCTCATAAGGCTCTCCAAGGTTTTCCAGTCCCGCTGGGCATCTGGGCCACAAAAAGCTCTGCCCACCACTCTGAGGGGTCCTGAGATCCCCCCCAACAACACCACCCCCTGTGCTCTCTGTCCAGTCAAAGGATCCCCCCCACTCCCCCATCCACTGCCCAGTCGAGGGGTCCTGGGTCCCTCCCCGGGGGTGTGGGGGTGGGATAGGGCTGGTGATTGCGGATGGTCTCCTTCCTGGGACTGGGGTGGATGGGGGATCACTCTCTCTCACTCTCTCTGTCCTACTCTCTCTCTCACTCTCTCTCTCTCGCACTCGCACTCGCTCTCTCTCTCTCTCTCGCACTCGCTCTCTCTCTCTCTCTCGCACTCGCTCTCTCTCTCTCTCGCACTCACACTCGCTCTCTCTTGCACTTGCACTCGCTCTCTCTATCTTGGCACTCGCTCTCTTCCCTCTCGCCTGCACTCGCTCTCTCTCTCTCCACTCGCACTCGCTCCTCTCTCTCTCGCATCCTCACTCACACTCGCTCTCTCTCTCGCACTGCACTTGCTCTCTCTCTCTCGCACTCACTCTCTTGCACTCGCTCTCTCGCACTCGCTCTCTCTCTCTCCGCACTCGCTCTCTCGCACTCCTCTCTCTCTCTCTCTCGCACTCGCTCTCCTCACTCTCTCACACTCTCTCTCTCACTCTCTCGCTCTCTGTCTCTCACTCTCTCTCTCACTCTTCTCTCCTCTCTCTCACACTCGCTCTCTCTCTCTCGCACTCTGCTCTCTCTCTCTCTCACTCCTCTCTCTCTCTCGCACTGACTCTCTCTCACACTCTCTCTCTCTCACTCTCTCTCTCTCTCGCCACTCGCTCTCTCTCTATCGCACTCTCTCTCTCACTCTCTCGCACTCGCTCTCTCTCTATCGCACTCGCTCTCTCTCTCTCGCACTCGCTCTCTCTCTCTATCGCACTCTCTCTCTCTCTCTCTATCGACTCGCTCTCTCTCTCTCGCACTCGCTCTCTCTCTCGCACTCGCTCTCTCTCTATCGCCTCTCTCGCACTCGCTCTCTCTCGCACTCGCTCTCTCTCTCTCTCTCGCACTCGCTCTCCCTCTCTCTCGCGCTCGCTCTCTCGCACTCTCTCTCACTCTCTCTTGCACTCGCTCTCTCGCACTCACTCTCTCTCTCTCGCACTCGGTCTCTCTCTCTCTCTCTCGCGCTCGCTCTCTCTCTCTCTCTTGCACTCGCTCTCTCTCGCGCTCGCTCTCTCTCTCTCGCGCTCGCTCTCTCTCTCTCTCGCGCTCGCTCTCTCTCTCTCTCTCCTCTCCGCGCTCGCTCTCTCTCTCTCACGCTCGCTTCTCTCTCTCTCGCACCTCGCTCTCTCTCGAGCTCGCTCTCTCTCTCGCCTTGCTCTCTCTCTCTCTCGCGCTTGCTCTCTCTCTCTCTCGCGCTCGCTCTCTCTCTCTCTCGCTCTCGCTCGTCCTCTCTCTCTCTCGCGCTCGCACTCTTCTCTCGCACTCCGCTCTCTCTCTCTCTCTCGCGCTCGCTCTCTCTCTCTCTCTCTTGCACTCGCTCTCTCTCTCTCTCCGCACTCGCTCTCTCTCTTGCACTCGCTCTCGCTCTCTCTCGCACTCGTTCTCTCTCTCTCGCACTCGCTCTCCTCTCTCTCTCTCTCGCACTCGGTCTCTCTCTCCTCTCTCTCTTCTCGCGCTCGCACTTAACTCTCTCCTCTCTCTCTGCGCTCGCTCTCTCTCTCTCGCACTTTGCTCTCTCTCTCTTTCTTGCACTCATTCTCTCTCTCTCTCGCACTTCACTCTCTCTCTCTCGCGCTTGCTCTCTCTCTCTCTCACACTCGCTCTCTCTCTCTCTCGCACTCGCGCTCGCTCTCTCTCGCTTTCTCGCACTCATTCTCTCTCTCTCTCGCGCTCGCTCGCTCTCTCTCGCGGCTCGCTCTCTCTCCTCTCGCGCTCGCGCTCGCTCTCTCTCTCTTTCTCGCACTCATTCTCTCTCTCTCTCGCACTCGCTCTCTCTCTCTCTCGCGCTCGGCTTCGCTCTCTCTCGCACTCGCTCGCTCTCTCTCTCGCACTCGCTCTCTCTCTCTCGCACTCGCTCTCTCTCTCGCACTCATTCTCTCTCTCTTGCACTCGCTCTCGCTCTCTCACACTCGCTCTCTCTCTCGCACTCGCTCTCTCGCACTCGCTCTCTCCCTCTCTCGCGCTCGCTCTCTCTCTCTCTCGCACTCGCTCTCTCTCGCACTCGCTCTCTCTCTCTCGCACTCACTCTCTCTCACTCTCATTCTCTTTCTCCCCCATCCCAGTTTGTCAAGGAGTGCCTTACTGCTTTTCCGTAGTGAAATTATACCTCCTCCATCCCCTCGCCCCAGCTCCTCCCCATCCTGCCCCACCATCCCAGTGGGGAAGGGAGCCAGTTCGATCCCCCCACTGCCCTGGGTTCTACCTTCACGAACCCGGGGTGGGGGGAATGTTGGCCAAGTTCACCAATGGGACGAAGGCCATGTCAAGCGGGCAGGCCTGATGTCTCTCTCTCTCTCTCTCTCTCCCCCTCCTCCCCACTCCCTCCCGTCCCCATTTCCGTACCCCCTCAGCGCGACGCTCCCCCACCTCCCCCCCTCTCTGCTTCCCATTCCCCCACTTACCAGGGAGTGTAAGGTGCTCTCATAGTTGGATGAGGCTGAGTTGGGGCCTGTAGGCCTCGGCCACTGGTTGGAGCCTGAGGAGGCAGAGATAACAAGATAAACACGTCTCTTAGCGCACCGCTCCTCCCCCCCCCCACCCAAAAGAAACATGCGCACGATCCCCCCCCTACCCTCGCACACCCTACCTCCTTGGCGGCGATACCAACGGGCCACCATTTTGCCAAGGCGTAGAATATAACTCTTTGGAACACCCCCCCTCTACCCTCACAGACCAAATTCCATCCCCGTCCCTTGCGAAGGTACCCGAGGCAGAATTTGGCACCCTGTTCCGTCAGCAGGCCATTCTAACCAGAAGGGTATTCAACCAGGAGAGCATCGCACAGGGCGAGAGAGATGGGCAGAAGGGATGTGTGTCTCACTTGCTTCCAACTCCCCTGTCCCCACTCCCACTAGGGCATCTCAAAGCTCTAGGAGAACTGATTTGGGAAGGGCGACCAACCACCAGATGCCAACATTTGCACAGCAAGATCCCACAAGCAAGGATGTCGTTAAAGGGCCCACGTCGCGATGTCAGGGTGAGGGATCCAAAGTCGGCCCCCAGGGCAGTAATCCCTACAGGGAGGGTCGGTGCCGAGGGAGCACCGCCCGTTGGGGAGGGTCAGTGCCAAGGGAACGCCGCACTGCGGAAGGGTCGGTGCCGAGGGAGCACCGCCCTGTGGGGAGGGTTGGTGCCGAGGGAGCGCCGCACTGCGGGAGGGTCGGTGCCGAGAGAGCGCCGCACTGCAGGAGAGTCGGTGCTGAGGGAGCGCCGCACTGCGGGAGGGTCGGTGCTGAGGGAGCGCCGCACTGCGGGAGGGTCGGTGCTGAGGGAGCGCCGCACTGCGGGAGGGTCGGTGCTGAGGGAGCGCCGCACTGCGGGGAGGGTCGGTGCGAGGGAGCACCGCACTGCGGAGGGTCGGTGCTGAGGAGCGCCGCACTGCGGGGAGGGTCGGTCCGAGGGAGCGCCGCACTGCGGGAGGGGTCGGTGCGAGGGAGCGCCGCACTCGGGGAGGGTCGGTGCGAGGGAGCGCCGCACTGCGGGGAGGGTCGGTGCTGAGGAAGCGCCGCACTGCGGGGGTCGGTGCCGAGGGAGCGCCGCACTGCAGGAGAGTCGGTGCTGAGGGAGCGCCGCACTGCGGGGAGGGTCGGTGCCGAGGGAGCGCCGCACTGCGGGGAGGGTCGGTGCCGAGGGAGCGCCGCACTGCGGGGAGGGTCGGTGCGGAGGGAGCGCCGCACTGCGGGGAGGGTCGGTGCTGAGGGAGCGCCGCACTGCGGGGAGGGTCGGTGCTGATGTTGAGGGGTTTGGACAGAGGGGTAACAGAACATGGAGCCAATTCAGCAGGCGGGAGTACAGGGGACAGAATATTTTTGCGGTGATTCACTGGGAGTCAGGAGGAGGGAGCGTAGAATTTTTCTCAGCCTCCTTCCTGCCCCCAGGAGTCGGGGTTCGGGGTTGGTGGAATAAGCAAACAAAGTTGCCCCCCCCCGACCCCCGATTAATTTTATTTAGCCCTGAGAACCACCCCCCCGCCCTGCCTTTCCCAGGGCAACAAAGTCACGATTGAGGTGCCTCGCTGTAATGTTCAACAAAGACGTTTGAGTGTACGAAACAGCTGCACAGGCTTGACAGATCCTCATCCCCACCCCCCCTGCTTCCCCACCCGCCCCCCCACCCGCCCCCTCAAAGGATTGGTGCGGGAGTGGGGGGGGGGGGGTGCCCCCAGCCAGGGCAGGAGTGATTACAATCACAAGTCACTCTTCCAGGCAAGGCAACTTCATTCAATCAGCGTCCAAAATATCCCCCCGCCGCCTCCTCTTCCCCCTTTAACAGCCCCCCTCAGGAGTTTCAGCAGAGTGGCTGTGGGGGAGGAGGAGGGTTGGGGCGGGGGTGAGGGGGGAAACGTGTGGCGGACACGGTGAGGGGGCGGAGGGAGATCCCGGCCTGCGAGAGACTGGGACCACCTGCCCCGGGATATCAGCACAGTCGCAGGCGAGCCACACTCGTCCCCCACTTTCCTTCCCTCCGCGCCTGGGTTTTCCTGGGAGGGAGGGAAGGAGGGGAAATTCTGTCTCTTTTTCGAGTCACAGCAGCTTTTAGCTCCCCCACCCCACTCCGTGCTGCCCCCGCCGTGGGAGGGTTACTCGAACAGGTTTTGACCACCAGCCACCCACTCCCCACAGGCACATCAAGAGAGTTGTTAGGGACAGGCGACTGAGAGTTCGGTCAGTGTCTTAAAGATGGGGAGAGAGAGAGACAGAGAGAGGGAGAGAGAGAGGAGAGGGAGAGAGGAAAACAGACAGAAAGAGAGAGAAAGACAGAGAGAGAGAGACAAAGAGAGAGAGACAGAGAGAGAGAGGGAGAGAGACACAGAGAGAGGGAGAGAGAGAGAAAGAGAGAGATGGAGAGAGAGACAGAGAGAGAGAGAGACAGAGGGAGAGAGGGAGAGAGAGACAGACAGACAGAGAAGGGGACAGACTGAAAAAGAGAGAAAGACAGAGAGAGAGAGGGACAGACAGAGAGAGAGACAGAGAGAGAGGGACAGACAGAGAGAGAGAGAGAGAGAGAGAGACAGAGAGAGAGAGAGAGACAGAGAGAGAGAGAGAGAGAGACAGAGAGAGAGAGACAGAGAGAGAGAGATGGACTCCAGACAGACCAACTCACTCACACACACACACACACCTCTTAAGTGCCCCCCGCTCTGACCGAGCAAGACACACAGTTTAGGCGGTATTTAGGGATGGGTAATAAATAGCAGACTCGCCTCCAGGGACGCCTACCCCCTCCCCCTGACCCCGGTGAAAGGAATTGCCCCCTTACCTGTGAGAGCAGGCGGTGAACCCACAGGAGTCGGGGGGTTTGATGTGTAGCTGTTATTGGTGTGGTCAGGTGAATAAATCTGCTTAAAGAGATCAAAGCGTCAGTCAGTAAGTGTGTGACCCGGGTGTACAACACCAACCCAACCAGGCTTCCATTAACACCGCAGTGAAGTCACTGTGCAAACCCACCACACTCCTGTTAGGGTTACACTGAGAGAGAATTTAGCACGGCCAATCTACCCTAACCTGGAGATAGGGAGGGGCTGGAGGAGGTTACAGAGATAGGGAGGGGGGTGTAGGGGGCTGGAGGGGGTTACAGAGATAGGGAAGGGGTGAAGGGAGCTGGGAGGTTACAGAGATAGGGAGGGGGGTGTAGGGGCTGGAGGGGGTTACAGAGATAGGGAGGGGGTGTAGGGCTGGAGGAGGTTACAGAGATAGGGAGGGGGTGTAGGGGGCTGGAGGAGGTTACAGAGATAGGAGGGGTGTAGGGGCTGGAGGAGTTACAGAGATAGGGAGGGGTGTAGGGGGCTGGAGGGGGTTACAGAGATAGGGAGGGGTTAGGGGCTGGAGGAGGTTACAGAGATAGGGAGGGGGTGTAGGGGCTGGGGAGGGTTACAGAGAAGGGAGGGGCTGGAGGGGGTTACAGAGATAGGGAGGGGGTGTAGGGGGCTGGAGGGGTTACAGAATAGGGAGGGGGTGTAGGGGGCTGGAGGAGGTTACAGAGATAGGGAGGGGGTGTAGGGGGCTGGAGGAGGTTACAGAGATAGGGAGGGGTGTAGGGGGCTGGAGGAGGTACAGAGATAGGGAGGGGGTGTAGGGGGGTTACAGAGATAGGGAGGGGGTGTAGGGGCTGGAGGAGGTTACAGAGATAGGGAGGGGGTGTGGGGCTGGAGGAGGTACAGAGATAGGGAGGGGGGTGTAGGGGGCTGGAGGAGGTTACAGAGATAGGGAGGGGGTGTAGGGGGCTGGAGGAGGTTACAGAGATAGGGGGTGTGTAGGGGGCTGGAGGAGGTTACAGAGATAGGGAGGGGGTGTAGGGGGCTGGAGGAGGTTACAGAGATGGGAGGGGGGTGTAGGGGGCTGGAGGAGGGGTTACAGAGATAGGGAGGGGCTTGGAGGGGGTTACAGAGATAGAGGGGGGTGTAGGGGGCTGAGGGGGTTACAGAGATAGGGAGGGGGTGTAGGGGGCTGGAGGGGGTTACAGAGATAGGGAGGGGGTGTAGGGGCTGGAGGAGGGTTACAGAGATAGGAGGGGGGTGTAGGGGGCTGGAGGGGGTTACAAGATAGGGAGGGGGGTAGGGGGTTACAGAGATAGGAGGGGGTGTAGGGGGCCTGGAGGAGGTTACAGAGATAGGGAGGGGGTGTAGGGGGCTGAGGAGGTTACAGAGATAGGGAGGGGGGTTAGGGGGCTGGAGGGGGTTACAGAGATAGGGAGGGGGTGTAGGGGGTTACAGAGATAGGGAGGGGGTGTAGGGGGCTGGAGGAGGTTACAGAGATAGGGAGGGGGTGTAGGGGGCTGGAGGGGTTACAGAGATAGGGGGGGGTGTAGGGGGCTGGAGGGGGTTACAGAGATAGGGAGGGGGTGTAGGGGCTGGAGGAGGTTACAGAGATAGGGAGGGGGTGTAGGGGCTGGAGGGGGTTACAGAGATAGGGGGGTGTAGGGGACGGAGGGGTTACAGAGATAGGGAGGGGGTGTAGGACGGAGGGGGTTACAGAGATAGGGGAGGGGTTGTAGGGGGCTGGAGGGGGTTACAGAGATGGGAGGGGGTGTAGGGGCTGGAGAGGTTTACAGAGATAGGGAGGGGGTGTAGGGGGCTGGGAGGATTACAGAGATAGGGAGGGGGGTGTAGGGGGCTGGGGGGGGTTACAGAGATAGGGAGGGGGTGTAGGGGGCTGGAGGGGGGTTACCAAATCATTAATAGAGAGATAAAGCAGTAATAAATAACAATAATAAATCAAATCTATGTACTCTATGAACAGCATGCTTTGTATAGCACACAAGAAACAATACTTTTCACTGTATCCCAGTACGTGTGACAACAGTAAATCAAATCAATTACTGTCGATTTACCGTCTAACACATCCCTGTTCCTGGACTGGAAAACCCCTCTCGCAAGGGAGGAAA
>JAGIQG010000042.1:3946302-3983802 GCA_024679065.1 Sphyrna mokarran | reverse complement strand
CTCTGAGAAATAAATTTCTCACATTTAATCTTGATTAAATTCCCCCTGTGGGACAGACAGGCTGGGTCGCGAGGTGAGGGGCATTGGCTATCAATGCTCAAATTTAGTTTTGCGCCCCCCCCACCTCCCTCTGACCAACAGGGTTCGAATCGCGAGCCGTGCTGCCTCCCTTGGTCGAATAGCCTGAGAATCCACTCTGCATTAGTCGGGGAAAATGGAGGGGTGCGTTTTCCATCCGCCCACCATCTAGGCCTCGCTCGGGGCCTGCGCGGTAGGCCTCCCTACCGGAGTAGGCCCTTGACCCATGACCCTGTCCGCCATCCATCAACATCACCCCCCCAACCCCAGTCCTTCGCGGCACTCTTTCCCAAACCCAGACTCACCAGGCGTTCGTGGGCGGGGAGGTTGCTGTAGCCGTTTGCCTGGCTCATGTGCGTCGAGGGACCCCCCGCGGGGACCCCCCCGTAGTTGGCCTGACCGATCCCGCCAGAGGGGGGCCAGAGCTCGGAGGGGGGGTGGTGGCCATCTGCTGGGGAGAGGGGAACAGAAGAGGTGAGCTCCCTCGGAAGAAGTGCCAGCTGTCTCCCGGATCGTGCACCACGGCGGAACAGTAGGGTAGGCAACCGACTTTCAATCTGAATTCATTCCGCGACAACAACCCCTCCCCCCCCACAAACAAAACGCCTCTACTTTCTCAGAAGACGAAGAAAATTTGGCACGTCCGCTCCCATTGTCACCAACTTTTAGATACCCCATAGAAAGATTGCTCCAAACTCCTCGCTGGGGCATAATCCAAGCTCCCCATAATTCCGAACAGGTTCTTATTTACACTGAGTTACCATACTGACAGCATGTTGCCATTGGTCATGCTTACAAGATTGTCACTGGTTACGTTCCATGCTCTACAAATAACTGGGGGGTGCGGGGTGAGGGAAACAAATGATCCCAGTTTCCCAAAGCTGGTGGCATCTCACCTGGTAAGAGGAATGAGCTGGACAGCATGCTGGTGGGGGCTTTCGCAGAGAGATAATTCGAACATTCCTTCAGCTCATCGGAGCTCTGTGATTGGGCGTAGACCTAGGGAGCAGGGCGCAGAGAAAGAGACACGGACAGTTATTCCATCGCGCCTTCGGAATATTCCAGGAGCTAGCTCATCCACACTGCCCCCTCCCATCAAGCCTCGGACAAAGCGATGGAGATTGTTAACGACTTTCCGGAAGCGTAAAGGAGAACATGCCCCTCTCTACGTCAACGGGGACCAAGAAGAAAGGATCAAGAGCTTTCGGAGTCCAGATCACCGACAGCCTGTCCTGATTTCCGCGCCCACCCACCCCTGCCAACACTTTCTCAGGAGACTAAGGAAATTTCGCTACGACTCTCACCAACTTTTACAGATGCCCCATAGAAAGCATTCTTTCTGGTTCTGTATCACAGCTCGGTCTGGGCTCCTGCTCTGCCCAAGACCCCGAGGAACTACAAAAAGGATTGTGAATGTAGCCCCAATCCCATCACACAAACCAGCCTCCCATCCACTGACTCTGCCTACACTTCCCGCTGCCTCGGGGAAAAGCAACCGACATAATCAAGGACCCCCCCCACGCACCCCGGACATTCTCCCTTCCACCTTCTTCCGTCGGGGAAAAAGATACAAAAGTCTGAGGTCCCACGCCGACCGACTCAAGAACAGCTTCTTCCCTGCTGCTTTTGAGGAAGACACAGGAGTCGAAAGCTCGCTTTTTTGCTATCAAATAAATCGGTTGGATTATAAATTGGTGTTGCTAAATTCTTACTGAGTTTTTGAATGGACCCACCTCGCATTGAGTTGACCTTTCTCTACACCCCTCGCTGTGACTGTAACACTACAGTCTGCACCCTCCCCTTTCCTTCTCTATGAACGGTATGCTTTGTCTGTGTAGCACGCAAGAAACAATACTTTTCACTGTGTCCCAATACATAAATTTGTTTTATTATTGTCACATGTATTGGGACACAGTGAAAAGTATTGTTTCTGGCGCGCTGTACAAAGCATACCGTTCATAGAATACATAGATTTGATTTATTACTGTCACATGTTTTCTATGAACGGTATGCTTTGTCTGTAATAGCGCACAAGAAATAATACTTTTCACTGTCTCCCAATGCTCGTGACAATAATAAATCAAATCTAATATTTGGTACACAGCAAGATCCTGCTAAATCCATCAGCAGTTCATCCGAATCTCAGTGGTACTGACGATGATTAGATATTAGTTCCATTGTGAATTCCACGCTCTGCCAACCCCACTTTTCTTCCCATCATGACTGTGGGATCATTCGCCTGAGAGGGGAGAGGGAAGCGTTATTGTGATACCTCGTCTAAAATGCCTTGCAGCGCTCCCTCAGCACCGACCCTCCCACAGTGCGGCGCTCCCTCAGCACCGACCCTCCCACAGTGCGGCGCTCCCTCAGCACCGACCCTCCCGCAGTGCGGCGCTCCCTCAGCACCGACCCTCCCGCAGTGCGGCGCTCCCTCAGCACCGACCCTCCCGCAGTGCGGCGCTCCCTCAGCACCGACCCTCCCGCAGTGCGGCGCTCCCTCAGCACCGACCCTCCCGCAGTGCGGCGCTCCCTCAGCACCGACCCTCCCGCAGTGCGGCGCTCCCTTTGCGTAACTCCCCAGTAACCCTCCATCCCATGAACCAAGTCTCTCCTACTGAGTACTGGTACAACACCAAACAAAAACTTTGCTGTTCTGTTGCAGGATTGTTGCCAGCCTTGAGTTCTTTTCCTTTCTGAACAGTTTGCGGAAAATAAACCATTAAAAACATCTCTTTAAACTGCTTTACTCTGGCAACGAACCACCCAAACTCGTGTGAAAATCCATTTAGACGCAAAAATTGCACCAGTCAGCTTCAGACGCGGTTATGCGTACAGAAGATGTCCAGCACAATGGCACAGTGGTTAGCACTCTGCTGCCTCATTGCGCCACGGACCCAGGTTCGATTCCCAGCTCGGGTCGCTGTCTGTCCTGAGGCTACACAGTGAGAAGTCTCACAACACCTTTGGAATGAGTCTGCACATTCTCCCCGTGTCTGCGTGGGTTTCCTCCGTGGGCTCCGGTTTCCTCCCACAATCCGAAAGATGGGCACGTTGGGTGGATTGGCCGTGCTAAATTGTCCCTTAGTGTCCAAAGATGTGCAGGTTAGGGTGGATTGGCCGTGCTAAATTGTCCCTTAGTGTCCAAAGATGTGCAGGTTAGGGTGGATTGGCCGTGTTAAATTGTCCCTTAGTGTCCAAAGATGTGCAGGTTAGGGTGGATTGGCCGTGCTAAATTGTCCCTTAGTGTCCAAAGATGTGTAGGTTAGGGTGGATTGGCCGTGCTAAATTGTCCCTTAGTGTCCAAAGATGTGCAGGTTAGGGTGGATTGGCCGTGCTAAATTGTCCCTTAGTGTCCAAAGATGTGTAGGTTAGGGTGGATTGGCCGTGCTAAATTGTCCCTTAGTGTCCAAAGATGTGTAGGTTAGGGTGGATTGGCCGTGCTAAATTGTCCCTTAGTGTCCAAAGATGTGTAGGTTAGGGTGGATTGGCCGTGCTAAATTGTCCCTTAGTGTCCAAAGATGTGTAGGTTAGGGTGGATTGGCCGTGCTAAGTGTCCAAAGATGTGCAGGTCACGGTGGATTGACCATGCTAAATTGTCCCTTAGTGTCCAAAGATGTGTCGGTTGGGTGGATTGGCCATGCTAAATTGTCCCTTAGTGTCCAAAGATGTGTAGGTTAGGGTGGATTGGCCATGCTAAATTGTCCTTAGTGTCCAAAGATGTGCTGGTTAGGGGGATTGGCCATGCTAAATTGCCCCTTAGTGTCCAAAGATGTGCAGGTTAGGGTGGATTGGCCATGCTAAATTGTCCCTTAGTGTCCAAAGATGTGTAGGTTAGGGTGGATTGGCCATGCTAAATTGTCCCTTAGTGTCCAAAAAGTGTGCAGGTTAGGGTGGATTGGCATGCTAAATTGTCCCTTAGTCCAAAGATGTGTAGGTTAGGGTGGATTGGCCATGCTAAATTGTCCCTTAGTGTCCAAAGATGTGCAGGTTAGGGTGGATTGGCCATGCTAAATTGTCCCTTAGTGTCCAAAGATGTGTAGGTTAGGGTGGATTGGCCGTGCTAAATTGTCCCTTAGTGTCCAAAGATGTGCAGGTTAGGGTGGATTGGCCGTGCTAAGTGTCCAAAGATGTGCAGGTTAGGGTGGATTGGCCATGCTAAATTGTCCCTTAGTGTCCAAAAGTGTGTAGGTTAGGGTGGATTGGCCGTGCTAAATTGTCCCTTAGTGTCCAAAGATGTGTAGGTTAGGGTGGATTGGCCGTGCTAAATTGTCCCTTAGTGTCCAAAGATGTGTAGGTTAGGGTGGATTGGCCGTGCTAAATTGTCCCTTAGTGTCCAAAGATGTGTAGGTTAGGGTGGATTGGCCGTGCTAAATTGTCCCTTAGTGTCCAAAGATGTGTAGGTTAGGGTGGATTGGCCGTGCTAAATTGTCCCTTAGTGTCCAAAGATGTCAGGTTAGGGTGGATTGGCCGTGCTGTGTCCAAAGATGTGTAGGTTAGGGTGGATTGGCCGTGCTAAATTGTCCCTTAGTGTCCAAAGATGTGTAGGTTAGGGTGGATTGGCCGTGCTAAATTGTCCCTTAGTGTCCCAAAGATGTGTAGGTTAGGGTGGATTGGCCGTGCTAAATTGTCCCCTTAGTGTCCAAAGGATGTGTAGGTTAGGGTGGATTGGCCGTGCTAAATTGTCCCTTAGTGTCCCAAAGATGTGCAGGTTAGGGTGGATTGGGCCGTGCTAAATTGTCCCCTTAGTGTCCAAAGATGTGTAGGTTAGGGTGGATTGGCCGTGCTAAATTGTCCCTTAGTGTCCCAAAGATGTGTAGGTTAGGGTGGATTGGCCGTGCTAAATTGTCCCTTAGTGTCCCAAAGATGTGTAGGTTAGGGTGGATTGGCCGTGCTAAATTGTCCCTTAGTGTCCAAGATGTGTAGGTTAGGGTGGATTGGCCGTGCTAAATTGTCCCTTAGTGTCCAAAGATGTGTAGGTTAGGGTGGATTGGCCGTGCTAAATTGTCCCTTAGTGTCCAAAGATGTGTAGGTTAGGGTGGATTGGCCGTGCTAAATTGTCCCTTAGTGTCCAAAGATGTGTAGGTTAGGGTGGATTGGCCGTGCTAAATTGTCCCTTAGTGTCCAAAGATGTGTAGGTTAGGGTGGATTGGCCGTGCTAAATTGTCCCTTAGTGTCCAAAGATGTGTAGGTTAGGGTGGATTGGCCGTGCTAAATTGTCCCTTAGTGTCCAAAGATGTGTAGGTTAGGGTGGATTGGCCGTGCTAAATTGTCCCTTAGTGTCCAAAGATGTGTAGGTTAGGGTGGATTGGCCGTGCTAAATTGTCCCTTAGTGTCCAAAGATGTGTAGGTTAGGGTGGATTGGCCGTGCTAAATTGTCCCTTAGTGTCCAAAGATGTGTAGGTTAGGGTGGATTGGCCGTGCTAAATTGTCCCTTAGTGTCCAAAGATGTGTAGGTTAGGGTGGATTGGCCGTGCTAAATTGTCCCTTAGTGTCCAAAGATGTGTAGGTTAGGGTGGATTGGCCGTGCTAAATTGTCCCTTAGTGTCCAAAGATGTGTAGGTTAGGGTGGATTGGCCGTGCTAAATTGTCCCTTAGTGTCCAAAGATGTGTAGGTTAGGGTGGATTGGCCGTGCTAAATTGTCCCTTAGTGTCCAAAGATGTGCAGGTTAGGGTGGATTGGCCGTGCTAAATTGTCCCTTAGTGTCCAAAGATGTGCAGGTTAGGTGGATTGGCCATGCTAAATTGCCCCTTAGTGTCCAAAGATGTGCAGGTTAGGGTGGATTGGCCATGCTAAATTGTCCGTTAGTGTACCCGAACAGGACTGTGGCAACTTTCACTGATCATCAAATCATAGAATTCCTGCAGTGCAGAAGGAGGCCATTTGGCCCTTTGAGTCTGCACCGACCACAATCCCACCGAGGCCCTATTCCCATAATCCCACACAGCTACCCTTCTAGTCCCCCTGACACTAAGGGGCAATTTAGCACGGCCAATCCACCCTAACCTGCACATCTTTGGACACTAAGGGACAATTTAGCACGGCCAATCCACCCTAACCCGCACATCTTTGGACACTAAGGGACAATTTAGCACGGCCAATCCACCCTAACCTGCACATCTTTGGACACTAAGGGACAATTTAGCACGGCCAATCCACCCTAACCTACACATCTTTGGACACTAAGGGACAATTTAGCACGGCCAATCCACCCTAACCTGCACATCTTTGGACACTAAGGGACAATTTAGCACGGCCAATCCACCCTAACCTGCACATCTTTGGACACTAAGGGACAATTTAGCACGGCCAATCCACCCTAACCTACACATCTTTGGACACTAAGGGGCAATTTAGCACGGCCAATCCACCCTAACCTGCACATCTTTGGATACTAAGGGACAATTTAGCACGGCCAATCCCCTAACCTACACATCTTTGGACACTAAGGGACAATTTAGCATGGCCAATCACCCTAACCCGCACATCTTGGACACTAAGGGACAATTTAGCACGGCCAATCCCCTAACCTACACATCTTTGGACACTAAGGGACAATTCAGCATGGCCAATCCACCCTAACCCACATCTTTGGATACTAAGGGGCAATTTAGCATGGCCAATCCCCTAACCACACATCTTTGGACACTAAGGGACAATTTAGCATGGCCAATCCACCCTAACCCGCACATCTTTGGACACTAAGGGACAATTTAGATTGGCCAATCCACCCTAACCTGCACATCTTTGGACACTAAGGGACAATTTAGCACGGCCAATCCACCCTAACCTGCACATCTTTGGACACTAAGGGACAATTTAGCATGGCCAATCCCCCTAACCTATACGTCTTTGGACACTAAGGGACAATTTAGCACGGCCAATCCACCCTAACCTGCACATCTTTGGACACTAAGGGACAATTTAGCACGGCCAATCCACCCTAACCTGCACATCTTTGGACACTAACGGACAATTTAGCATGGCCAATCCACCCTAACCTGCACATCTTTGGACACTAAGGGACAATTTAGCACGGCCAATCCACCCTAACCTACACATTTTTCGGACTGTGGGCGGAAACTGGAGCACCCAGAGGAATCCTTGCAGGCACGGGGAGAATGTGCAGACTTCACACAGTTTACCCTTTGACAAGTGTGGGAAAGGGGCCCTAAAGTTTAAGATTTTTTTATTTAATCGTCACATGCAGCTTACGTTAACACCGCAATGAAGTCACTGTGAAAATGCCCCGAGTCGCCACACTCCTGTTCGGGTTACGCGGAGGGAGAATTTGGCACGGCCCAATTCACAGCCTAACCGGCGCGTGTGGGAGGAAACCGGAGCACCCGGGGGAAACCCACGCAGGCACGAGGAGAACGTGCAGGCTCCGCACAGACAGTGACCCGAGCCGGGATTTGAACCCGGGTCCCCAGCGCTGTGGGGCAGTGGCGCTAACCCGCTGTGACAACATAGTTATCGTTAGGATACCTTGCTTAATTAACGTTTTGGAAGGGACAGAAATCGGGGAGAGCTGGGATACCAGCGGGGAACTCTGAAACTGAACACAGCAATACGTGTGACAAGAATAAATCAAATCTATGTACTCTATGAACAGTATGCTTTGTCTTTACAGAGCGCAAGAAACAATACTTTTCACTGTGTCCCAATGCACGTGACAATAATAAATCAAATGTAATCAAAATTCAAATCTCAAGCAATCCTCTTTTTTTCCCTATCGGGATCCCAAACTCTGGAATTCCCTCCCTGAACCTCTCTGCGTGGGTTTCCTCCGGGCGCTCCCGTTTCCTCCCACACTCCGAAAGACGTGCTGGTTAGGGTGGATTGGCCGTGCTAAATTCTCCCTCAGTGTAACCCGAACAGAAGTGTGGAGACTCGGGGATTGTCGCAGTAACTTCACTGCGGTGTTAATGTAAACTGACTTGTGACAATATATAAATAAACCTTAAACTTTGTCTCTCTGCCCCTCTCTATCTCCCCAGCACTCTCGCTCTGTCTCACTCTCTCACTCTCTTTCGCTCTCTCTCCACCTCATTCTGTCTCTCCCCCTCTGTCTCTTTCTCTCCCCCTCTGTCTCTCTCTCTCTCTCTCTCTCTCTCCCCCCCCTCTGTCCCTCTCTCTCTCTCCCCCTTTGTCCCTCTCTCTCTCCCCCTCTGTCCCTCTCTCTCTCCCCCTCTGTCCCTCTCTCTCTCTCCCCCTCCGTCTCTTGCTCTCTCTCCACCTTTCTTCTTCCCACCTCTCTTTTTCTCTCTTTCTGCTCCCCCTCTCCTGGGTAACTCACTCTCTCCCCCCCTGGGTAACTCAGCCCCTCTCTCCCCTGGGTAACTCACTCTCTCTCCCTCTCGGTAACTCACTCTCTCTCCCCTGGGTAACTCAGTCTCCCTCTCCCCCCTGGGTAACTCAGTCCCTCTCTCCCCCTGGGTAACTCAGTCTCCCCTCTCCCCTGGGTAACTCAGTCTCCCTCTCTCCCCTGGGTAACTCAGTCTCCCTCTCTCCCCTGGGTAACTCAGTCTCCCTCTCTCCCCTGGGTAACTGTGTCTCTCTCTCTCCCCTGGGTGACTCAGTCTCCCTCTCTCCCCTGGGTAACTCAGTCTCCCTCTCCCCTGGGTAACTCATCTCCCCTCTCCCCTGGGTAACTCAGTCTCTCTCTCTCTCCTGGGTGACTCAGTCTCCCTCTCTCCCCTGGTAACTCAGTCTCCCTCTCTCCCCTGGGTAACTGTGTCTCTCTCTCTCCCCTGGGTGACTCAGTCTCCCTCTATCCCCTGGGTAACTCAGTCTCCCTCTCTCCCCTGGGTAACTCAGTCTCCCCTCTCCCCTGGGTAACTCAGTCTCTCTCTCTCCCCTGGGTGACTCAGTCTCCCTCTCTCCCCTGGTAACTCAGCCCCTCTCTACCCTGGGTAACTCAGTCTCTCCCCCTGGGTAACTCAGTCTCCCTCTCTCCCCTGGGTAACTCAGTCCCTCTCTCCCCTGGGTAACCAGTTCCTCTCTCCCCTGGGTAACTCAGTCCTCCTCTCCCCTGGGTAACTCAGTCTCTCCCCCTGGGTAACTCAGTCTCCTCTCTCCCCTGGTAACTCAGTCCCTCTCTCCCCTGGGTAACTCAGTCTCCCTCTCTCCCCTGGGTAACTCAGTCCCTCTCTCCCCTGGGTAACTCAGTCTCTCTCTCCCTTGGGTAACTCAGTCCCTCTCTCCCCTGGGTAACTCAGTCCCTCTCTCCCCTGGGTAACTCAGTCGCTCCCCCGGGTAACTCAGTCCCTCTCTCCCCGGGTAACTCAGTCTCTCCCCCTGGGTAACTCAGTCTCTCTCTCTCCCCTGGGTAACTCAGTCTCTCCCCCTGGGTAACTCAGTCTCCCTCTCTCCCCTGGGTAACTCAGTCTCCCTGGGTAACTCAGTCTCTCTCTCTCCCCTGGGTAACTCAGTCTCTCCCCTGGGTAACTCAGTCTCCCTCTCTCCCTGGGTAACTCAGTCTCTCTCTCTCTCTCCCCTGGGTAACTCAGTCCTCTCTCCCCTGGGTAACTCAGTCTCTCTCTCTCTCTCTCTCCCCTGGGTAACTCAGTCCCCTCTCCCCTGGTAACTCCGTCTCTCTCTCTCTCCCCTGGGTAACTCAGTCCCTCTCTCCCCTGGGTAACTCAGTTCCTCTCTCCCCTGGGTAACTCAGTCTCCCCTCTCCCCTGGGTAACTCAGTCCCTCTCCCCCCTGGGTAACTCAGTCTCCCTCTCTCCCCTGGGTAACTCAGCCCCCTCTCCCCCTGGGTCCCTCAGTCTCTCTGTTCCCCATCTGTGTGTGGATGTAAACACAGCGGGATGTGTTTGGGGGTGGGGGCAGTTCCTTCCAGCCAGGCTGGCAGTCTCGGGGAGATCAGAGACACTGTCATGTGGCTCCCAGCTCCATATGGAGCTCATAACAACTGCTCCGAGGAATTCTAGGAGGGAAAACTGCTTCATCATCACTACAAACGGGCCCCGCAGATACTCCACATTTCACCCGGGGTGGGGCAGGGGCGTAACGGATCCCCCCCTCCTCGTAGGAATCTAAATCTATCTGTGCACACCCCCCTCACCATCACCAACCCTTTTAAACCTCGCAGGCTTCTGTACCTCCCTCTGCACCCCACACCGGCCACTGCAAACCACCGCCCCCCCTCCCATCCCCTCACAGAGTCCTGTAGCTCCCCTGCGCACCCTTCCTGTACAGAGATAGGACGGGGGGATGTAGGGGACTGGAGAGGTTACAGAGATAAGGGAGGGGGTCTGTAGGGGGCTGGAGGGAGGTTTCAGAGATAGGGATGGGCGGTAGGGGGGCTGGAGATTGGGTGAATGGATCACTTCAGTTCCCCACTTCCCCAATGAGGCGATGGTGAGGAAGGGAGTGAGGAAGTTGACTCACTTCGTGACTGGGTCCATTTTCCGTGTCGCTGGTTCCGGGAGGATAGGAGACAAAATTCCTCGTACGGCATGCAGGCAAAACAGAACCTCTTGATGTCCCTCCAGCACATGTGACAGTACATGGCCCCACAGCCCTCGTTGGGGCAATAGTAGGAAGTCTCCGATGGCCCCTCGCCGCACACCACACAGCGCTTGCGAATAAACCTCCGCAGACACGGGAACCTGCGATGGAGAACTCCAGCCATTCCCTGGAGTTGCTGCCAGAAGGGATGGAGAGGGAGGAATGGGTGGGGAGAGAAGGAGGAGCATCAAAGAGAAATCAGGGGTCAACCAACCTCTCAGGAAAGGCGTCCAAACTTTGCACATCTCCCCTACGGACGGGAATCAGGAGTGGGAAAAGGGTGTGTGACCGTCCCATGCCGTTTAAGAAATACATTTCCATCATCTCTCTTTGCAGGATACTATCGGTGCCAGTTAGTCTGCGACTGGTGTCTGTAATTGTCACCCAAGCAATCTATTCAGGTTCGATTCCCCAACGAGTAGGCGGAATCTGCCTCCCACCCCGGTGTCTGCGTGGGTTTCCTCCGGGTGCTCCGGTTCCCTCCCACACTCCAAAGATGTGCAGTTTGGCCATGCTAAATTGCCCCTTAGTGACCAAAGAGAGTTGTGGAGTTCGGGAAGGTTTATAGATAGAATAACAGTAAGTAAATTACAGACTGGAATCTAATCAAGGGGTTCGGGGTGGTTTATATATAGAATAACAGATACCCGGGATTGAGTTACAGACTGGAATCTAATCGAGGGGTTCGGGGTGGTTTATATATAGAATACCAGATACCCGGGAGTGAGTTACAGACTGGAATCTAACCGAGGGGTGGTTTATATATAGAATAACAGATACCCGGGAGTGAGTTACAGACTGGAATCTAATCGAGGGGTTCGGGATGGTTTATATATAGAATAACAGATACCCGGGAGTGAGTTACAGACTGGAATCTAATCGAGGGGTTCGGGGTGGTTTATATATAGAATAACAGATACCCGGGAGTGAGTTACAGACTGGAATCTAATCGAGGGGTTCGGGGTGGTTTATATATAGAATAACAGATACCCGGGAGTGAGTTACAGACTGGAATCTAATCGAGGGGTTCGGGATGGTTTATATATAGAATAACAGATACCCGGGAGTGAGTTACAGACTGGAATCTAATCGAGGGGTTCGGGGTGGTTTATATATAGAATAACAGATACCCGGGAGTGAGTTACAGACTGGAATCTAATCGAGGGGTTCGGGGTGGTTTATATATAGAATAACAGATACCCGGGAGTGAGTTACAGACTGGAATCTAATCGAGGGGTTCGGGGTGGTTTATATATAGAATAACAGATACCCGGGAGTGAGTTACAGACTGGAATCTAATCGAGGGGTTCGGGGTGGTTTATATATAGAATAACAGATACCCGGGAGTGAGTTACAGACTGGAATCTAATCGAGGGGTTCGGGGTGGTTTATATATAGAATAACAGATACCCGGGAGTGAGTTACAGACTGGAATCTAATCGAGGGGTTCGGGGTGGTTTATATATAGAATAACAGATACCCGGGAGTGAGTTACAGACTGGAATCTAATCGAGGGGTTCGGGGTGGTTTATATATAGAATAACAGATACCCGGGAGTGAGTTACAGACTGGAATCTAATCGAGGGGTTCGGGGTGGTTTATATATAGAATAACAGATACCCGGGAGTGAGTTACAGACTGGAATCTAATCGAGGGGTTCGGGGTGGTTTATATATAGAATAACAGATACCCGGGAGTGAGTTACAGACTGGAATCTAATCGAGGGGTTCGGGGTGGTTTATATATAGAATAACAGATACCCGGGAGTGAGTTACAGACTGGAATCTAATCGAGGGGTTCGGGTGGTTTATATATAGAATAACAGATACCCGGGAGTGAGTTACAGACTGGAATCTAATCGAGGGGTTCGGGGTGGTTTATATATAGAATAACAGATACCGGAGTGAGTTACAGACTGGAATCTAATCGAGGGGTTCGGGGTGGTTTATATATAGAATAACAGATACCCGGGAGTGAGTTACAGACTGGAATCTAATCGAGGGGTTCGGGGTGGTTTATATATAGAATAACAGATACCCGGGAGTGAGTTACAGACTGGAATCTAATCGAGGGTTCGGGGTGGTTTATATATAGAATAACAGATACCCGGGAGTGAGTTACAGACTGGAATCTAATCGAGGGGTTCGGGATGGTTTATATATAGAATAACAGATACCCGGGAGTGAGTTACAGACTGGAATCTAATCGAGGGGTTCGGGGTGGTTTATATATAGAATAACAGATACCCGGGAGTGAGTTACAGACTGGAATCTAATCGAGGGGTTCGGGATGGTTTATATATAGAATAACAGATACCCGGGAGTGAGTTACAGACTGGAATCTAATCGAGGGGTTCGGGGTGGTTTATATATAGAATAACAGATACCCGGGAGTGAGTTACAGACTGGAATCTAATCGAGGGGTTCGGGTGGTTTATATATAGAATAACAGATACCCGGGAGTGAGTTACAGACTGGAATCTAATCGAGGGGTTCGGGGTGGTTTATATATAGAATAACAGATACCCGGGAGTGAGTTACAGACTGGAATCTAATCGAGGGGTTCGGGGTGGTTTATATATAGAATAACAGATACCCGGGAGTGAGTTACAGACTGGAATCTAATCGAGGGGTTCGGGGTGGTTTATATATAGAATAACAGATACCCGGGAGTGAGTTACAGACTGGAATCTAATCGAGGGGTTCGGGGTGGTTTATATATAGAATAACAGATACCCGGGAGTGAGTTACAGACTGGAATCTAATCGAGGGGTTCGGTGGTTTATATATAGAATAACAGATACCCGGGAGTGAGTTACAGACTGGAATCTAATCGAGGGGTTCGGGGTGGTTTATATATAGAATAACAGATACCCGGGAGTGAGTTACAGACTGGAATCTAATCGAGGGGTTCGGGGTGGTTTATATATAGAATAACAGATACCCGGGAGTGAGTTACAGACTGGAATCTAATCGAGGGGTTCGGGATGGTTTATATATAGAATAACAGATACCCGGGAGTGAGTTACAGACTGGAATCTAATCGAGGGGTTCGGGGTGGTTTATATATAGAATAACAGATACCCGGGAGTGAGTTACAGACTGGAATCTAATCGAGGGGTTCGGGGTGGTTTATATATAGAATAACAGATACCCGGGAGTGAGTTACAGACTGGAATCTAATCGAGGGGTTCGGGGTGGTTTATATATAGAATAACAGATACCCGGGAGTGAGTTACAGACTGGAATCTAATCGAGGGGTTCGGGGTGGTTTATATATAGAATAACAGATACCCAGGAGTGAGTTACAGACTGGAATCTAATCAAGGGGTGGTTTATATATAGAATAACAGATACCTGGGAGTGAGTTACATCCTGGAATCTAATCGAGAGGTTCGGGGTAATTTATATGTAGAATATCAGATACCCAGGGGTGAGTTACAGACTGGAATCTAATCGAGGGGTTTGGGGTGGTTTATATACAGAATAACAGATAACTGGGAGTGAGTTACAGACTGGAATCTAATCAAGGGGTTAAGGGTGGTTTATATATAGAATAACAGATACCCGGGAGTGAGTTATAGACTGGAATCTAATTGAGGTGTTCGGGGTGGTTTATATATAGAATAACAGGTACCCGGGAGTGAGTTACAGACTGAATCTAATCGAGGCGTTCGGGGTGGTTTATATATAGAATAACAGATACCCGGGAGTGAGTTACAGACTGGAATCTAATCCAGGCGTTCGGGGTGGTTTATATATAGGATAGCAGATATCCGTGAGTGAGTTACAGACTGGAATCTAATCGAGGGGTTCGGGGTAGTTTATATATAGAATAACAGATATCCGCAAGTGAGTTACCGACTGGAATCTAATCAAGGGGTTCGGGGTGGTTTATATACAGAATAACCGATACCCGGGAGTGAGTAACAGACTGGAATCTAATCGAGGGGTTCGGGGTGGTTTATATACAGAATAACAGATACCCGGGAGTGAGTTACAGACTGGAATCTAATCGAGGGGTTCAGGGTGATTTATTTATAGAATAACAGATACCCAGGGGTGAGTTACAGACTGGAGTCTAATCGAGAGGTTCGGGGTAGTTTATATATAGGATAGCAGATATCCGTGAGTGAGTTACAGACTGGAATCTAATCGAGGGGTTCGGGGTGGTTTATATATAGAATAACAGATATCCGCAAGTGAGTTACAGACTGGAATCTAATCGAGGGGTTCGGGGTGGTTTATATATAGAATAACAGATACCCGGGAGTGAGTTACAGACTGGAATCTAATCAAGGGGTGGTTTATATATAGAATAACAGATACCTGGGAGTGAGTTACGTCCTGGAATCTAATCGAGAGGTTCGGGGTAATTTATATGTAGAATATCAGATACCCAGGGGTGAGTTACAGACTGGAATCTAATCGAGGGGTTTGGGGTGGTTTATATATAGAATAACAGATACCCGGGAGTGAGTTACAGACTGGAATCTAATCGAGGGGTTCGGGGTGGTTTATATATAGAATAACAGATACCCGGGAGTGAGTTACAGACTGGAATCTAATCGAGGGGTTCGGGGTGGTTTATATATAGAATAACAGATACCCGGGAGTGAGTTACAGACTGGAATCTAATCGAGGGGTTCGGGGTGGTTTATATATAGAATAACAGATACCCGGGAGTGAGTTACAGACTGGAATCTAATCGAGGGGTTCGGGGTGGTTTATATATAGAATAACAGATACCCGGGAGTGAGTTACAGACTGGAATCTAATCGAGGGGTGGTTTATATATAGAATAACAGATACCCGGGAGTGAGTTACAGACTGGAATCTAATCGAGGGGTTCGGGATGGTTTATATATAGAATAACAGATACCCGGGAGTGAGTTACAGACTGGAATCTAATCGAGGGGTTCGGGGTGGTTTATATATAGAATAACAGATACCCGGGAGTGAGTTACAGACTGGAATCTAATCGAGGGGTTCGGGGTGGTTTATATATAGAATAACAGATACCCGGGAGTGAGTTACAGACTGGAATCTAATCGAGGGGTTCGGGGTGGTTTATATATAGAATAACAGATACCCGGGAGTGAGTTACAGACTGGAATCTAATCGAGGGGTTCGGGGTGGTTTATATATAGAATAACAGATACCCGGGAGTGAGTTACAGACTGGAATCTAATCGAGGGGTTCGGGATGGTTTATATATAGAATAACAGATACCCGGGAGTGAGTTACAGACTGGAATCTAATCGAGGGGTTCGGGGTGGTTTATATATAGAATAACAGATACCCGGGAGTGAGTTACAGACTGGAATCTAATCGAGGGGTTCGGGGTGGTTTATATATAGAATAACAGATACCCGGGAGTGAGTTACAGACTGGAATCTAATCGAGGGGTTCGGGATGGTTTATATATAGAATAACAGATACCCGGGAGTGAGTTACAGACTGGAATCTAATCGAGGGGTTCGGGGTGGTTTATATATAGAATAACAGATACCCGGGAGTGAGTTACAGACTGGAATCTAATCGAGGGGTTCGGGGTGGTTTATATATAGAATAACAGATACCCGGGAGTGAGTTACAGACTGGAATCTAATCGAGGGGTTCGGGGTGGTTTATATATAGAATAACAGATACCCGGGAGTGAGTTACAGACTGGAATCTAATCGAGGGGTTCGGGGTGGTTTATATATAGAATAACAGATACCCGGGAGTGAGTTACAGACTGGAATCTAATCGAGGGGTTCGGGGTGGTTTATATATAGAAAACAGATACCCGGGAGTGAGTTACAGACTGGAATCTAATCGAGGGGTTCGGGGTGGTTTATATATAGAATAACAGATACCCGGGAGTGAGTTACAGACTGGAATCTAATCGAGGGGTTCGGGGTGGTTTATATATAGAATAACAGATACCCGGGAGTGAGTTACAGACTGGAATCTAATCGAGGGGTTCGGGGTGGTTTATATATAGAATAACAGATACCCGGGAGTGAGTTACAGACTGGAATCTAATCGAGGGGTTCGGGGTGGTTTATATATAGAATAACAGATACCCGGGAGTGAGTTACAGACTGGAATCTAATCGAGGGGTTCGGGTGGTTTATATATAGAATAACAGATACCCGGGAGTGAGTTACAGACTGGAATCTAATCGAGGGGTTCGGGGTGGTTTATATATAGAATAACAGATACCCGGGAGTGAGTTACAGACTGGAGTCTAATCGAGGGGTTCGGGGTGGTTTATATATAGAGTGAAGCAGTTTGATGGGGTGTATGTTTTAATGCGAGGTGTTAACTCGCAGAAAATCCCTTGCGTCTTACCCACAGTTGTTTTTTGCGAGCCTGGTGGAGGATTTTTTTGCGTTGATTTTCGGCATAAGCGATCCTTCTCCGAAGATAATCATTGTACAGAAACAGAATGCGTTTCTTTTCTCGCTGTGACAACAGAGAAGAGAACCAGTCAGATCCCACACAGAATTGCAAATCTCCTGATGACCCATTGTGGGAAAAACCCATCCGGTTCCCTTTAGGGAAGGAAATCTGCCGTCCTTATCCCGGTCTGGCCTACATGGGACTCCAGAGCCACACACAGCAATGTGGGTGACTGTCAACTGCCCCTCAAGAGCAACTAGGGATGGGTATTAAATGCTGGCCTGGCCTGTGACACTCAGGTCCCACAAATGAATTAAGAAAAAACAGAAGGGCGTTTGTTGGACAATTTGGAGAAATTTGGCACATCGGCTACCACTTTACAGATGCCCCATAGAAAGCGTTCTTTCTGGGTTGTATCACAGCTCGGTCTGGGCTCCTGCTCTGCCCAAGACCACAAGGAACTACAAAAGGGTTGTGAATGTAGCCCCAATCCCATCACGCAAACCAGCCTCCCATCCATTGACTCTGTCTACACTTCCCGCTGCCTCGGGGAAAAGCATAATCAAGGACCCCCCCCGGACAATCTCTCTTCCACCTTCTTCCGTCGGGAAAAAGATACAAAAGTCTGAGGTCCCGTACCAACCGACGCAAGAACAGCTTCTTCCCTGCTGCTGTCAGACTTTTGAATGGACCTACCTCACGTTAAGTTGATCTTTCTCGACACCCCTCGCTGTAACTGTAACACTACATTCTGCACCCTCTCCTTTCCTTCTCTATGAATGGTGTGCTGTGTCTGTACAGCGCGCAGGAAAAAATACTTTTCGCTGTATCCCGATACACGTGACAATAATAAATCCGATCTAATCACGCTTACCTTTGGGAAACAGAAGGATGCAATGACTCTCCGTAGCCTGAAGCTGTAGACTTGAAGGAAACAGAAGATGATCATGCCAAGCAAGGGGAAGAGGGTGTAGAAGATGGCGCCTTTCCTGATCTTGTGCGGGATGGGAAGACAGTCTGAAACACAAACACACGCAATGGAAGAGCCCACCGTTCCCCGACCAGCGAGGGATTGCGGGTGTGTTCCCCGCCCCGTCGTTAACACCGACCCATGGACTCCAAGATCATACCAACCCCACAGTGCGAAAGGAGGCCATTCAGCCTGCACTGGTACTCCGACAGAGCACCCAGGCCCAGTCCCATCCCTGGAACCTCGAACCCACACATCTTTGGACACTGAGGGACAATTTAGCATGGCCAATCCACCCTAACCTGCACATCTTTGGACACTAAGGGACAATTTAGCATGGCCAATCCACCCTAACCTGCACATCTTTGGACACTAAGGGACAATTTAGCATGGCCAATCCACCTTAACCTGCATATCTTTGGACACTAAGGGGCAATTTAGCACGGCCAATCCACCCTAACCTGCACATCTTTGGACACTAAGGGACAATTTAATATGACCAATCCACCCTAATCTACACATCTTTGGACACTACGGGACAATTTAATATGACCAATCCACCCTAATCTACACATCTTTGGACACTACAGGACAATTTAATATGACCAATCCACCCTAATCTACACATCTTTGGACACAAAGGGACAATTTAATATGACCAATCCACCCTAATCTACACATCTTTGGACACTACGGGACAATTTAATATGACCAATCCACCCTAATCTACACATCTTTGGACACTACGGGACAATTTAGTATGGTCAATCCACCTAACCTACACATCTTTGGACACTAAGGGACAATTTAGCATGGCTAATCCACCCTAACCCGCACATCTTTGAAATGTGGGAGGAAACTGTAGCACCCGGAGGAAACCTACGCAGACATCGGGAGAACGTGCAGACTCCCCCACAGACAGTGACCCAAGCTGGCAATTGAATCTGGGTCCCTGGCGCTGTGAGGTGGCCATGCTAACACACTGTGCCACCCCTATATTGGTCATATTATATTAGGATGGTCTTCGATGGAGAGTTAGGGGATTAGAAGGATGGTCTTCGATGGATAGTTAGGGGATTAGAGGGATGGTCTTCGATGGACAGTTAGGGGATTAGAGGGTTGATCTTCTATGGAGAGTTAGGGGATTAGAGAGATGGTCTTCGATGGGAGAGTTAGGGGATTAGAGGGATGGTCTTCGATGGGAGAGTTTTAGCGGATTGGAAGGATGGTCTTCAATGGGAGAGTTTGGGGATTAGAGGGATGGTCTTCGATGAGAGAGTTAGGGGATTAGAGTGAGTATCTTCGATGGGAGAGTTAGCGGATTGGAAGGATGGTCTTCGATGGGAGAGTTAGGGGATTAGAGGGATGGTCTTCGATGGGAGAGTTAGGGGATTAGAGGGATGGTCTTCGATGGGAGAGTTAGGGGATTAGAGGGATGGTCTTCGATGGGAGAGTTAGGGGATTAGAGGGATGGTCTTCGATGGGAGAGTTAGGGGATTAGAGGGATGGTCTTCGATGGGAGAGTTAGGGGATTAGAGGGATGGTCTTCGATGGGAGAGTTAGGGGATTAGAGGGATGGTCTTCGATGGGAGAGTTAGGGGATTGGAGGGATGGTCTTCAATGGGAGAGTTAGGGGATTGGAGGGATGGTCTTCGATGGGAGAGTTAGGGGATTGGAGGGATGGTCTTCGATGGGAGAGTTAGGGATTAGAGGGAGGGTCTTCGATGAGAGAGTGAGGGGATTGGAGGGAGGGTCTTCAATGGAGAGTTAGGGTATTAGAGGGATGATCTTCAATGAGAGAGTTAGGGGATTAGAAGGATGGTCTTTGATGGGAGAGTGAGGGAATTAGAGAGATCTTCAATGGATGAATTCTGCTTTGAACAACCTCGTCAATATTCCAGAAACTTCCACTCTGTTTCACTCTCTCTCTGGATGGTAAAACTATTGAACCTCCTCCCTCTAACCTTCAAATTTTTATCAAAACATTTGCTAGGTTCCTCGGGGGCGAGGTAACCTTCCCATCATGTCTTGCCTCTTGCTGTGGTCAGGTGATACAACGACTCTGTTTCCTTGGTCTCTGAGTCCAGGGGTTCGAGTCCCCCATTCTGACAACCAGGGCCCTGTAATCCAGACCGGCAGAGGCAGAGGGGGTGGGGTGGGGGGTGCGGTAGGGGAGCGGTCGGTTCCCGCCACAACCTAGGGACCAATACTCGCCCCTCCGCCCAACGGCACTGTAGAAAATGAAGAGCGCTCTTCTGCATGGGATCTTGCTGTGTCCCCCCCTCCCCGCCCGCTGCACCTCTATCAAAGCTCACAAGGCCACGGCGGGATGTCCCCAGGTGTGAGTCAGGGGCTATCGCAATGCAATGGGCGAAGCTCAGTCGATTACCACTACCTGTTTCCCCCAACGCCCCCCCCTCACCAACTCATGGGCGTACTTTGGGGTGGGACAACCCGACAAATTCTGGAATCGCGCCCCCCCCCCCCCCCAACTACCAGGATGAATGACCGTCCATCAGCCTCCCACCCACACGGGTGGTTTTCGTCACGAAAGGTCGCCTCACAGCACAGCTCCCTCCGCCATCTTGGGTGTCCCACTCTAGGCCGAAGGCTTGGCCCGCACCCAGATTACGCCCCCCCCCAACCCTCCCCTGTCCCATCTCCTGTCGTCGTGTGGACGCACTTCTACCCCACCGCCCCCCCAGATCCCAACCCTCCTCCCCCCGACTCCGACCACCCCCCACTCCATTCCTCTGTGCCTCGGAGACACCCAGCCGGCCACTCACGGAGGTTGTTGGACTCCAGCTTGACGTCGAGAGTGGTGTTGAAGGCGGAGACGGTCCGGCGGATCAAATTGGCCAAGATCGACGTCCCCCCGACTTTAATCTCGAGGTGGTGACTCTCTGTGTGGGGGGTTGGTGGGGGGAGGGGAGGGGGGTAGGTGAGGAGGAAGACGGAGAATGTGAGTTGGCTACACTATCGGAAGGAGGGAGCGATTGAGACCCCCCTTCGCCCTTACATGTCCAATCACGTTAACTCCATCTTCCTGCTCCGGGACCTTTAACCTCTCCCCCCTCCGACCTTCCCCCGAGACAAATCTCTCCATCTTAATTGTCGACAAAAGGGGACAGAGAGAGTCCCGGGTTCCCTCTCCACCCCCCTTGCCAGAGAGAGATTGCTTTTTGAAGCACCCCCCCCACCCCACCATCTCAAATTTTAAAGATCTCTCTCCCCCTGACTCAATCTGACTCTCTCTCTCTCTTACTCCCATGGTCTACCCGCTGCATCCTCAGACTGTGACCCCCCGGTTTTGGACTCCCCCCACAACCATCGGGAACATCCTCCCTGTATCTACCCTGTCCGGTCCTGTCTGAATTTTATAAGTCTCGATGAGACTCCCCCCCTCTCCGAACTCCAGCGAAAACAATCCTAACCTGGTTGATCTCTCCTCAGTCCCGCCATCTCTGGAATCAGCCTCGTAACCCTTCGCTGTCCTCTCTCCGGAGCAAGAGCACCCTTCCTCAGAAAAGGAGACCAAAATTGCACCCAATATCCGAGGTGGGGCCTCACCAAGGCTCTGTGTAACAACATATCCCTGTTCCTGTACTCGAAATCTCTCGCAACGAAGGCTAACGTACCATTTACCGCCTGCTGCTCCTGCGTGCTTACCTCCATCCACTGAAGCACCCAGTGACCACAATACCACACAACCCTGCCACAGCAACCTCTGCAAGACATGCCAGATCATAGACATGGACGACATCATCAAACGTGAGGATACCATTCACCAGGTACACGGTACGTACTCTTGCAACTCGGCCAACGTTGTCTACCTAATACGTTGCAAGAAAGGATGTCCCGAAGCATGGTACATTGGGGAGACCATGCAGACACTACGACAGCGGATGAATGAGCATCGCTCAACAATTACCAGGCAAAACAGTTCCCTTCCTGTGGGCGAACACTTCAGCAGTCATGGGCATTCGGCCTCTGACCTGCGGGTAAATGTTCTTCAAGGGGGCCTTCGTGACACACGACAGCGCAGAGTCGCTGAGCAGAGACTGATAGCCAAGTTCCGCACACATGAGGACGGTCTTAATAGGGATCTTGGCTTCATGACACACTATCTGTAACCCCCGTAACTTGCCTGGGTTAGCAAAAAACCTCACTTACTGTGCTGTCTGGAGAAAATACACAATTCTCTAACAATGCTCAGGATTCCCTTCACACACATTGTTAGCCAATTTAACACTTGAATAGCAGGTTAGATGTAAGGATTCGCATTCTAATCAGCAATCTGTAACTGTCTGTGTTGATATGTGTGCTATTGCAGACCAGAACACTGCATTTGCCTGACGAAGACACAGAGTGTCAAAAGCTCGCAAATTTACTATCAAATAAATCGGTTGGATTTCAAATTGGTGTTGCTAGATTCTTACTGAGTTCTTACTACCCCAGTCCAACGCCGCCATCTCTACATCCCGATATACGTGACAGTAATAAATCGGATCTATGTATTCTATGAATGGTATGCTTTGTCTATACAGAGTGCAAGAAACAATACTTTTCACTGTATCCCAATACACGTGACAGTAGTAAATCAAATCTATGTACTCTATAAAATAATGAGGGACACAGATCAGCGAGATAGTCAATATCTTTCCCCAAAGGTAGGGGAGTCTAAAACTAGAGGGTATAGGGTTAAGGTGAGAGGGGAGAGATACAAAAATGTCCAGAGGGGCAATTTTTTTCACCCAGGGGGTGGTGAGTGTCTGGAACGAGCTGTCAGAGGCAGTAGTAGAGGCGGGTACAATTTTGTCTTTTAAAAAGCATTTGGACAGTTACATGGCTACGATGGGTGGAGAGGGATATAGGCCCAAATGTGGGCAATTAGGACTAGCTTAGGGATTTAAAAAAATGGCGACATGGACAAGTTGGGCCAAAGTGAATATTTCCATGCTGTAAACTTCTTTGACTCTATGAATGGTATGCTTTGTCTGTATAGTGCGCAAGAACCAATACTTTTCACTGTATCCCGATACACATGACAATAATAAATTAAATCTATGTACTCTATGAATGGTATGCTTTGTATAGCGCGCAAGAAACAATACTTTTCACCAGATCCCAATACACGTGACAATAATAAATTAAATCTATGTACTCTATGAATGGTATGCTTTGCCTGTACAGCGCGCAAGAAACAATACTTTTCACTGTATCCCAACATATGTGACAATAATAAATTAAACCAAATCAAAATTTTTACAGGCCTGGAATATAAGAGATTCAGTAAGAAGTCTCGGAACGCTAGGATAAAATCCAACAGGTTTATTTGGTAGCAAAAGCCACGAGCTTTCGGAGCGCTGTCCCCTTCGTCGGGTGAGTGGGTGTTCTGTTCACAAACAGGGCACATAAAGACACAAACTCAATTTAGAAAATAATGGTTGGAGTCTCTACAGGGGAATCAAGTCTTCAAGGTACAGAGAACGTGAGCGGAGAGAGGGTTAAGCACAGGTTAAAGAGTATTGTCTCCGTTAGTGAGATTTTGTAAACCCAGGCAAGTCACGGGGGTTACAGATAGTGTGGACATGAGACCATCCTCATGGGTGCGGAACTTGGCTGTCAGTCTCTGCTTAGTAACTCTTGTGCTGTTGTGTGTCACTATCTATCTGATACACTGCGGGAAAGGATGTCCCGAGGCGTGGTACACTGGGGAGACCATGCAGATACTACGACAATGGATGAATGAACATCGCTCGACAATCACCAGGCAAGATTGTTCTCTTCTTTTTGGCGAACACTTCAGCGGTCACGGGCATCGGCCTCTGATCTTTGGGTAAACGTTCTCCAAGGGGGCCTTCGTGACACACGACAGCGCAGAGTCGCTGAGCAGAGACTGATAGCCAAGTTCCAAACACATGAGGACGGTCTTAACAGGGATCTTGGGTTCGTGTCACACTTTCTGTAACCCCCGTGACTTGCCTGGGTTTGCAAAATCTCGCTCACTGTCCTGTCTGAAGACAATACACATCTCTAACCCGTGCTTAACCCTCTCTCCGCTCACATTCTCTGTACCTTTGAAGACTTGATTCCCTGTAGGGACTCCAACCGTTATTTTCTAAATTTGTGTCTTTACAGGCCCCGTTTGTGAACAGAACTCCCGCTCGCATGACGAAGGGGACTGTGCTCCGAAAGCTCGTGCTACCAAATAAACCTGTCGGACTTAAAGCTGGTGTTGTGAGACTTCTTTCTATGTTTACCCCAAGTCCAACGCCGGCAACTCCACATTATAACAGATTTAACAGAGGTGGGGAGATCTGGGGACCCCATGGATTGGCTCAGGATCGATATCGCTAGGAATTTTGCCCCCGTGATGTGACACACTGCTTCAAACATTCGTTGGAGGCCCCACGGAGCACAGGGGAATTCGTAAATGTACCCGATACTCACCGCTGAAGTTATATTCCAGGTAACTATGTCGTTGGATAATGTCCAACATCGTGAAGAGAAGCCAGTCAAGAACAAACAAAGCAATGACTACGAACACGATAGCTGCGTACTGCAACAGCTCGAGAACCTGAGGACGCACAACCCATACTGTTAGTCCATCAGCTAGGAGATGGGACCCATAGCATGCAGCAAGGGGCAGTGCTGTGGGAGCGCCGCACTGTGGGGAGGGTGGGTGCTGAGGGAGCGCTGAACTGCAGGGAGGGTCGGTGCTGAGGGAGCGCCGCACTGTGGGAGGGTCGCTGCTGAGGGAGCGCCGCACTGTGGGGAGGGTCGGTGCTGAGGGAGCACCGCACTGCGGGGAGGGTCGGTGCTGAGGGAGCGCCACACTGCGGGAGGGTCGGTGCTGAGGGAGCGCCACACTGCGGGAGGGTCGGTGCTGAGGGAGCGCCGCACTGTGGGGAGGGTCGGTGCCGAGGGAATTCCCTCTGCTTCCCGATTCCACTCTTACCAAGGTCTTCATTTCTGTTGTTTGAATTCGGCACTGCCAGGGAAATATCACATCGGGTCTCTCTGCCTTTTTAAACGGCAAAATATATCTTCTGTTCTAATCAAAGATCAATATTCACAAAATGAATTCAATGCAACTAATCCCACTGCCCCGCTCTCTCCCCATAGCCCTGCGTCAATCCCCAAACTAATCCCACTGCCCCGCTCTCTCCCCATAGCCCTGTATCAATCCCAAACTAATCCCACTGCCCTGCTCTCTCCCCATAGCCTTGTATCAATCCCAAACTAATCCCACTGCCCCGCTCTCTCCCCATAGCCCTGTATCAATCCCCAAACTAATCCCACTGCCCCGCTCTCTCCCCATAGCCCTGTATCAATCCCCAAACTAATCCCACTGCCCCGCTCTCTCCCCATAGCCCTGTATCAATCCCCAAACTAATCCCACTGCCCCGCTCTCTCCCCATAGCCCTGTATCAATCCCCAAACTAATCCCACTGCCCCGCTCTCTCCCCATAGCCCTGTATCAATCCCAAACTAATCCCACTGCCCCGCTCTCTCCCCATAGCCCTGTATCAATCCCCAAACTAATCCCACTGCCCCGCTCTCTCCCCATAGCCCTGTATCAATCCCCAAACTAATCCCACTGCCCCTCTCTCTCCATAGCCCTGTATCAATCCCCAAACTAATCCCACTGTCCCGCTCTCTCCCCATAGCCCTGTATCAATCCCCAAACTAATCCCACTGCCCCTGCTCTCTCCCCATAGCCCTGTATCAATCCCCAAACTAATCCCACTGCCCCTGCTCTCTCCCCATAGCCCTCCCTGTAATCTTGGCATTACCCACTTTCAGAGCAATAATCGGAAGGCAGATTATTACTGGGATGAGAGAGGTGGATACTCAGTGAGACCTGGGAATCCTCGTGCAATAGTCGCTGAGAGTAAGCGCGCAGGTACAGCAGGCAGTAAAGAAGGCAGATGGTATGTTCCTAGCAAGAGGATTTGAGTACAGGGATAGGGATGTTTTGCTGCAATTGTGCAGGGTGTTGGTGAGGCCACACCTGGAGTATTGTGAACAGTTTTGATCACCTTATCTGAGGAAGGATGTTCCTTGCTACAGAGGGAGCACAGCGAAGGTTTACCAGGCTGATTCCTGCGTCTGTCGTATGAGGAGAGACTGAGTGGGTTAGGATTATATTCACTGGAGTTTTGGAGAGTGAGAGGGGGCCTCATAGAATCTTATAAAATTCTAACAGGGTTAGATTCAGAAAGAATGTTCCCGATTGGGGGGGGGGGACTCAGAACTAGGGGGTCAGAGTTTGAGGATAAGGGGTAAACCTTTTAGGACTGAGGGGAGGAGAAATTTCTTCACCCAGAGGGTGGGGAATGTGCGGAATTCACTCCCACAGAAAATACTCGAGGCCAAAACATTGTCTGATTTCGAGAAGGAATTAGGTATTGCTCTTGGGGCCAAAGGGATCGAGGGATGCGGGGAGAGAAAGGAATCAGGATACTGAATTTGATCATCAGCCGTGAATTCATAACGAGTGACGGAACAGGCTGAAAGGGCTGAATGGCCTCACTCTGCTCCGACATTGAACAGCCCGGTGGGAGGAGGAATCGGAAAATGAGGAGGTTCCCGGATCTGACGGTCTGCTTGGAGGAGGAATTGAAAATTGGTAGTGTCGAATGCTTGAATCTATCATCAAGGAAGAAATAGCAAGATAAATATGGATATAAATTGCCCCGTTGGTAAGACGCAGCACGGATTCATGAAGGGAAGGTCACGTTTAACTAATTTGGTGGAATTCTTTGGGAATATTACATGTGCAGTGGACGGAGGGGAACCTGTGGATGTGGCGTATCTGGATTTCCAGATGGCATTTGATAAGGTGCTGTACCAAAAACTGCTACATAAGATAAAGGTGATTATATACGGGTAATATATCAGCATGGATAGAGGATAATTAACTAACTAACAGGTTAGTTAACTATCAGGAAGCAAAGAGTAGGGGTAAATGGGTGTTTTTCTGGCTGGCGATCAGTGACTAGTGGTGTGCCTCAGGGATCAGTATTGGAACCGTAATTCTTTACCATTTACAGAGATGATTTGGAGTCAGGGACCAGTGTGTCAAAATTCGCAGATGACACTAAGATGAACATAGAACATAGAACATTACAGCGCAGAACAGGCCCTTCGGCCTTCGATGTTGTGCTGACCAATTAGGAAAAAGCAATGACCCTCTAACCTAAACCATTCCCTTTTCGTCCATAAGCTTATCTACCCCTCTCAAACGCCACCAAACTTGGCGCATCTACAACTGCATCTACAAGATGAGTGGAAGAGCAAAGTGTGCAGAGGACGCTGAAAGTCTGCAAGGGGAAATAGGTAGCCTAAGTGAGGGTCTGGCAGATGGAGTACAATGTCGGCAAACATGAGGTCATCCATTCGGGTCGGAATAACAGCAAAATGGACGATTATTTAAATGGTAAAAAAAAATTGCAGCGTGCAGAGGGACCGGGTGTCCTTGTGCAGGAAGCTCAAAGAGTTGGTTTGCGGGTAACAAAGAAGGGGAACGGAGTTTTGTCCTCCGTTGCTAGAGGGATGGAGTTTAAAAACAGCGAGGTTACGTCGCAGCTGTAGAAGGGGCTGGCGAGGCCACACCTGGAGTTACTGTGTACAGTTCTGGTCTCCTTACTTGCGAAAGGATATACTGGCGCTGGAGAGGGTGCAGAGGAGGTTGATTCCGAGAGTTGGCTTATGAGGAGAGACTGAATAGATTGGGGCTATACTCAAAGAACAAAGAACAAAACAGCACAGGAAACAGGCCCTTCGGCCCAACGAGCCTGCGCCGCCACCCCGCTATCGGCTGGGGATCAGGCCAGCTCCTGGAAGGAGAGGAGTTGAACTGGGTTAAGCTCTTTCCTAGGATAGACTCGAATAGCACGAGGGGTCACGGGCTTAGGGTGAGGGGGGTAAGGTATAATTTGGATGCTACAGGGAGTTTTTTCACACAGAGGGTGGCGGGGGTATGGAATGCGTAAAGTGGTGGAGGCAGGCACTCTGGAGTTAGTTAAGAAATACTTAGATGGGCACATGAACACAATGGGAATGGAGGGGTATAGAAAACTGATTTACAATAGGGACCATGAGCCTTGGGAGTCCCTGGGAAGTGTGTAAATAGATGATGATATTGATGTACTTGTTTTTATCCTACAGGTGCTTTGGTCCACCTTGTTGTCTAACGAGGGACATACACGCGATGGGTCGTGAGAGGCTGCTCTTGGATTTTTTTCGAGAGTATCCTAGTGCTTCACGTCGTTAGTGTACGCTTGACCTGGACCATTTGATGGGCAACACGACAGCTCAGTGACTATCGCTGTGCTGTGCAGATACATGGATTTGGGGCCTGTGTCTGCGGGAGTTTGCGCATTCTCCCCGTGTTTGCATGGGTTTTCTCCGGGCGCTCCGGTTTCCTCCCACATCCCAAAGATGTGCTCTTAGGCTAATTAGCAAAACAAATTCTCCCCAAACTGTCTCAAATTTGGTTTTTAATCCATAGATCTATAAACACGGACAGGGATCACGGGTAGAGGTGGGAACATCGGGGTGGCGGCGCGGGCTGGTTGGGCCGAAGGGCCTGTTTCCCGTGCTGTTTTGTTCTTTGTTCTAATAGGAATTCAGATTTTGACAATCTTTGTCATCGAAACGCTTAGTAGGTCGTTGAGCTAATTCAGAAGGTCTGTCTTAATTGTACGTGGCATTTAATATGCTATTTACAGTCAATTTTCTTATTAATTCACGTTTAACTTGCACTAATTCTGGGTTTCAGATATATCAAAGTACAAGATCGTATTTAACATTTGTTCTGGCGGAATAGTAACATTTCTTCTGCTTTAATCTGTGGAATCTCATGGCTCTGTTCTATTAGTAGATAAATGAGATTCCAGGTTTGTATGTTATCAATGAAGGTTTTTAAAAGTTTATTTGTCACAAATAAGCTCACACCAACACTGCAACGACGTTACTGTGAAAATCCCCTAGTCGCCACACTGCAACGTCTGTTCGTGTGGAGTGAGGGAAAATTTAGTGTGGCCGCCGCACATTTTCGGGCTGTGGGAAGAAATCAGAGCACCCTCTCATTGGAACTCAGAAGAACAAGGGGAAAATCGTATGGAAATATGTAAGATTACGAAGGGAATCGGGAAGACAGGAGCAGGGAAGGTTGTTTGCACTGGTGGCTGAAAGTAGGGGAATGGTCTCAAAACAAGAACATAGAACATAGAACACTACAGCACAAACAGGCCCTTTGACCCACGAGTTGCGCCGATCACATCTACCAAGCCACAGACCTATCTATAACCCCCTATCCCATTCGTTCCCATATACTCATCCAGAGTATAAAAGACCCCAGCGAGTTTGCCTCAACAACCTCCGATGGCAGCCACCCTCACCACCACCACCCTCTGAGTGAAAAACTTACCCCTGACATCTCCTCTGTATTTGCTCCCCAGCACCTTAAATCTGTGTCCTCTCGTAGTGACCATTTCAGCTCAGCGAAATAGCCTCTGAGAGTCCACCCTATCTATTCCTCTCAACATTTTATAAACCTCTATCAGGTCGCCTCTCAACCTATGTCTCTCCAGTGAGAAGAGTCCCAGCTCCCTCAACCTATCTTCATAAGGCCTGCCTCCCAATCCAGGCAGCATCCTTGTAAATCTCCTCTGAACTGTCTCAATAGCCTCTACATCCTTCCTATAATGAGGCGACCAGAACTGCGCACAATACTCCAACTGGGGTCTGACAAGAGTCTTATAGAGCTGCATCATTACCTCCTGATTCCTAAACTCTATTCCTCGATTAATGAAGGCCAGTACACCGTACGCCTTCTTGACCACTTCCTCCACCTGCGAGGCCGATTTAAGAGTCCTATGGACCCGGACCCCAAGATCCTTCTGCTCTACAACACAGCTAAGACTCCTACCCCTTATATTGTACTCCTTCATCCATTATTCCTGCCAAAATGGACCACTACACATTTATCTGCGTTGAAGTCCATCTGCCACTTCTCCGCCCAGTCTTGCATCCTGTCTATGTCCCGCTGCAACTTTTGACATCCCTCCAGACCATCCACAACACCACCGACCTTTGTATCGTCGGCGAACTTACTCACCCATCCCTCCACTTCCTCATCCAGGTCATTTATGAAAATGACAAACAGCAGGGGTCCCAGAACAGGTCCCTGGGGCACTCCACTGGTGACCGACCTCCATGCAGAACAAGACCCATCCACAACCACTCTCTGCCTTCTGCCGGCAAGCCAGTTCTGGATCCACGAGGAGCAACTTCTTGCCCCAAAGGGTCAGGAATCCGTGGAATTCCCTGCCCAGTTGAGGCTCCCTCGCTAAATGTTTTTTTTAGGATAGAAAGATTTTGGAAAAAGGAAAGGAATTAAGGGTGGGTAAGTGGAGCTGAGACCGAGAAACGGAACGGCGGAGCAGGCCGGAGGGGCCAGATGACCTACTCCTGCTCCGAGTTTTTCCATCTGGGGTTTGAGGGGGGGGGGGATTCGCCACGGTTCATTCTGAGAAGCGGTTCCCTCAGTCCTGCCTCGATTGTCCCTCCTGACCGAGGAAGCGACAGGCTCCGCGTCGCCCATCCACCTCCCCTCACGCAAAGTGGGGGGGCTTCCCTACGAACGCTGAGGGGGGGGGACCACTCACCACCCTCCTGCGCCGAGCGTCGATTTGCCGGAAGTAAGTGTTGACGTAGATGTTGTCGTAGCGGATGTCCTGGTTGTAGTTCATGGTGTAGAGGAAGGAGCTAGAGAGAGGGAGCGAGAGAGAGAGTGAGAGAGAGAGAGAGAGAAATCACCTCCATCTCGAGGTTAAACTGCATCACTTTTCACCCCACCCCCCTTTTCAGTTGAAGTTCCCTTTTGACGCGGGACCTTCTGGGTGAAGGGGGCAATTTGTCCGGGGGAAGGCGATTGGAGGACACCCCTTTTCCCAGTCCTCTAAGTCCCCTTGTCCCACCTCCATCCAACCAGGATGTTCCCTCCGAGATCCATCGAGGAACATTTGACCTCGATCCTAAAACCCAGGGAACAAAAAAGGCCATTTACCCCTTTTGGCATTCAGTCGGCCCCATCTGGGTCTTAACCCCCCCCCCCCCCCCCCCGCCTCTCGGACCCTCCCCCACCCGACCTCTCGCGGCCCGCCCAACAATTCCACTTTTATTGGCTTTGACCCATCTTTTGATCCAAATTCCGGGAAATGGGATTGACTGGAGGCACGGAATCTTAGAATCCCTGCAGACGGAGGCTATTCAGCCCATCGGGTCTGCACCGGCAATCGTGCCACCCCATCCCCATAACCCACGTACATTTACCCTAGCTCATCCCACTGAGGGATAATTTAGCAGGGAGAGAGAGAGAGAGAGGGAGGGAGGGAGAGGGAGAGAGAGGGAGGGAGGGAGAGGGAGAGAGAGGGAGGGAGACAGAGAGGAAGGAAGGAAGGGAGGGAGAGAGGAAGGGAGGGAGGGGAGAGGGAGGGAGACAGGGAAAGAGGGAGGAAGGGAGGGAGAGAGGGGAGAAAGAGATAGAGGGAGGAAGGGATGGAGGAAGGGAAGGAGGGAGAGAGGAAGGGAAGGAGAGAGAGAGGAAGAGATGAGAGAGGTAGGGAGAGAGGGAAAGAGGAAGGGAGGGAGGGAGGGAAGAAGGACGGGGAGGGGGAGGTAGGGAGGGAGGAAGGGAGTGAGGGAGGGAAGAAGAGAGGGAGAGAAAGAAGAGGGAGAGGGGGAGGGAGGAAGGGAAGGAGAGGGAGAGAGAGAGGAAGGGGGAGGAAGGAAGGGGAGGGAGGGAAGAAAGAAGGGAATGAGTGAGGAAGGGATGGAGGAAGGGAGGGAGAGAGAGAGAGAGAGAGAGGAAGGGATGGGAGAGAGAGAGGATGGGAGAGAGAGAGAGAAAAGGGGAAGAAAGGGAGGGAGGGAGAGGGAGAGAGGAGGAGGGGGAGGAAGGGAGGGAGGGAGGCAGCGAAGAAGGGAGTGAGTGAGGGAGGAAGAGATAGAGGGAGGAAGGGATGGAGAGAGAGAGAGGAAGGGGGCAGGAAGGGAGGGGGAGAGAGAGAGAGGGAGGGAGGGGGAGGGAGGGAAGAATGCAACCTTACGAGATAAAGAGCAGCAGGAAGGTGAAAGATGCCAGAAGTTTAAATATCAGGACAACATTATCGAAAAGGGTCTTTTTCTTCACAATCTCCTCCCTCACTGTCTCAGTGATTTCCGCTTTGGAGATATTGGCTCCGATAATGGATTCTTGTTCCATTTTCTGTTGAGGGGGAGAGGGGAAGAGTTCAGTTTGATTTATTATTGTCACCCTTCATTCCTGGGACACGGGGGTCACGGCTGGGCCAGCGTTTATTACCCATCCCTGGTTGCCCCTTAGAGAGGCAGTTGAGAGTTAACCCCATTGCTGTGTGGCTCTGGAGTCACACGTAGGCCAGACCGGGGTAAGGACAGGAGATTTCCTTCCCTAAAGGGAACCAGAAGGGCTTTTCCCACAATGGGTCACCAGGAGATTCTTAATCCCAGATTTTTATTATATTGAATTCAAATTCCACCATCTGCCATGGCGGGATTCGAACCCGGGTCCCCCAGAACATTAGCTGGAATTTCTGGATTAATAATCTCTTGCCTCACACTGGGACACAGCTATCTTTGGACACTAAGGGACAATTTAGCATGGCCAATCCATCCACCCTGCACATCTTTGGACACTAAGGGACAATTTAGCACGGCCAATCCACCCTAACCTGCACATCTTTGGACACTAAGGGACAATTTAGCATGGCCAATCCACCCTAACCTACACATCTTTGGACACTAAGGGACAATTTAGCACGGCCAATCCACCCTAACCTGCACATCTTTGGACACTAAGGGACAATTTAGCATGGCCAATCCACCCTAACCTGCACATCTTTGGACACTAAGGGACAATTTAGCACGGCCAATCCACCCTAACCTGCACATCTTTGGACACTAAGGGACAATTTAGCATGGCCAATCCACCCTAACCTGCACATCTTTGGACACTAAGGGACAATTTAGCATGGCCAATCCACCCAACCTGCACATCTTTGGACACTAAGGGACAATTTAGCATGGCCAATCCACCCTAACCTGCACATCTTTGGACACTAAGGGACAATTTAGCATGGCCAATCCACCCAACCTGCACGTCTTTGGACACTAAGGGACAATTTAGCATGGCCAATCCACCCTAACCTGCACATCTTTGGACACTAAGGGACAATTTAGCATGGCCAATCCACCCTAACCTGCACATCTTTGGACACTAAGGGACAATTTAGCATGGCCAATCCACCCACCCTGCACATCTTTGGACACTAAGGGACAATTTAGCATGGCCAATCCACCCTAACCTGCACATCTTTGGACACTAAGGGACAATTTAGCATGGCCAATCCACCACCCTGCACGTCTTTGGACACTAAGGGACAATTTAGCATGGTCAATCCACCCTAACCTGCACATCTTTGGACACTAAGGGACAATTTAGCATGGCCAATCCACTCTAACCTGCACATCTTTGGACACTAAGGGACAATTTAGCACGGCCAATCCACCCTAACCTGCACATCTTTGGACACTAAGGGACAATTTAGCATGGCCAATCCACCCTAACCCACACATCTTTGGAATGTGGGAGGAAACCGGAGCACCCAGAGGGAACCCACGCACACACAGACGGGGTAATGTGCAAACTTCACAGAGTTGGCGATACAAGGCCGGAATTGAACCCTAGCCCCGTGAGGGAGCAGTGCTAACCCACTATGCCGTCCCCTCAAGGGAGGACAAGAAGAGATTTCCTCCGGCCGAGCACGGGAAGGAATCTTCCCATCCAGGCCACTTTCGGGATGGCGTGCGCGCTTCAGATCCCAGATACACGACTGTCATATCTCTCAAGGGGGTCAACGGGTTCAAGATGGCGGTCAGGCTGAGTCGCCAAGGGGCAATTAGGGAGGGGTTTCGCGAGGCCCAAGTCTCGTAACAGAAAGCAAGGGAGAAATAATTCAACTTGGGAACGCAACAGGGAAGGTCATTGGACAGGTCACAATGGATGGGCAGTGGCTTGCCATGGGATACCTACGCTGACGGCCATTTTGGCATGGAAATTTTCATTCAGGTTGTCCACGGAACCATTCACTTTGTCATACAGCTGGCCAAAGTTGGAATCAACCGGAATACGATCCTTACACCAAGGAATCATTACTGGAATCAAGCATAGACGCACCATCAGTTCAGAGTAAAGCTCCCTCTACACTGTCCCCCCATCAAACACTCCCAGGACAGGTACAGCACAGGGTTAGATACAGAGTAAAGCTCCCTCTACACTGTCCCCCATCAAACACTCCCAGGACAGGTACAGCACAGGGTTAGATACAGAGTAAAGCTCCCTCTACACTGTCCCCCATCAAACACTCCCAGGACAGGTACAGCCCGGGGTTAGATACAGAGTAAAGCTCCCTCTACACTGTTCCCATCACACACTCCCAGGACAGGTACAGCACAGGGTTAGATAGAGAGTAAAGCTCCCTCTACACTGTCCCCCCCATCAAACACTCAGTAAGAATTTAGCAACACCAATTTATAATCCAACCGATTTATTTGATAGTAAAAAAGCGAGCTTTCGACTCTTGTGTCTTCTTCAGGCAAATGCCTGACCAGAACACTGCATTTGCCTGAAGAAGACACAAGAGTCGAAAGCTCGCTTTTTTACTATCAAATAAATCGGTTGGATTATAAATTGGTGTTGCTAAATTCTTACTGAGTTCTTACCACCCCAATCCAACGCCGGCAACTGTACACCATCAAACACTCCCAGGACAGGTACAGCACGGGGTTAGATACAGAGTAAAACTCCCTCTACACTGTCCCCCATCCCAGGACAGGTACAGCACGGGGTTAGATACAGAGTAAAACTGCCTCTACACTGTCCCCCCATCAAACACTCCCAGCACAGGTACAGCACCAGGCTCCCTCTACACTGTCCCCCCATTCCCAGGACATACAGGGGTTAGATACAGAATAAAGCTCCCTCTACACTGTCCCCCCATCAAACACTCCCAGGACAGGTACAGCACGGGGTTAGATACAGAGTAAAACTGCCTCTACACTGTCCCCCCATCAAACATTCCAGGACAGGTACAGCACGGGTTAGATACAGAGTAAAACTCCCTCTACACTGTCCCCCCATCAAACACTCCCAGGACAGGTACAGCACGGGGTTAGATACAGAGTAAAGCTCCCTCTACACTGTTCCCCCATCAAACACTCCCAGGACAGGTACAGCACGGGGTTAGATACAGAGTAAAGCTCGCTCCACACTGTCCCCCCATCAAACACTCCCAGGACAGGTACAGCACGGGTTAGATACAGAATAAAGCTCCCTCTACACTGTCCCTCAAAACAGACAGGACAGCACGGGGTTAGATACAGAGTAAGCTCCCTCTACACTGTCCCTCATCAAACACTCCCAGGACAGTACAGCACGGGGTTAGATACAGAGTAAGCTCCACTGTCCCCCCATCAAACACTCCCAGGACAGGTACAGCACGGGGTTAGATACAGAGTAAAGCTCCTTCTACACTGTCCCCCATCCCAGGACAGGTACAGCACGGGGTTAGATGCAGAATAAAGCTCTCTCTACTCTGTCCCCCCATCCCAGGACAGGTACAGCATGGGTTAGATACAGAGTAAGGCTCCCTCTACACTGTCCCCCAACAAACACTCCCAGGACAGGTACAGCACGGGTTAGATACAGAGTAAAACTCCCTCTACACTGTCCCCCATCAAACACTCCCAGGACAGGTACAGCACGGGGTTAGATACAGAGTAAAGCTCCCTCTACACTGTCCCCCATCAAACACTCCCAGGACAGGTACAGCACGGGGTTAGATACAGAGTAAAGCTCCCTCTACACTGTCCCCCATCCCCAGACAGGTACAGCACGGGGTTAGATACAGAGTAAAGCTCCCTCTACACTGTCCCCCATCCCAGGACAGGTACAGCATGGCGTTAGCTACAGAGTAAAGCTCCCACTACACTATCCCCCATCCCCGGACAGGTACAGCACGGGGTTAGATATATAATCAAATTTAGGTGCAAATTCAATTAGAAATGACAGAAAGCTGAGCAACATTGACGGTGCAGAGGGACCTGGGCGTGCAGGTCCACACTTCCCTCAAGCTGGTAACACAGTAGCCAAGGTGTTTTAAGAAGGCTTATGGCTTGCTTGTCTTCATTATTCATGAGTATAAGAGTTGGGAAATGATTTTGCAGCAGAGGCAGAGTAGAAGCCTTTTTACCTCCAGTGTCAATTACGCGGGGGGGCAGAGATTCAAGGTGTGAGGGGGGAAGATTCAAAGGGGATGTGCGGGGTGATGAGGGTCGGGGGGAACGCGTTTAAGGCTAGAGGGGGAAGGTTTAAGGAGGTATGTGGGGTTTTGGAGGTATGGGAGACAGGGTAAAGGTGAGAGGGGAAGGTTTGGGGTGTCAGGGGGTAGGGAGGATAGGTTCAAGGTGAGTGGGGGGGAAGGTTTGGGTGTTGGAGGGGTTGGGGGGGACAGGTTCAAGGTGAGAGGGGGAAGGATTGGGATGTTGGGGTGGGGGGACAGGTTCAAGGTGAGGAGGGAGAAGGATTGGGGTGTTGGGGTGGGGGGACAGGTTCAAGGTGAGAGGGAGAAGGATTGGGGTGTTGGGGTGGGGGGACAGGTTCAAGTTGATGGTGGGAAGGTTTGGATGTTGGGGTGGGGGAACAGGTTCAAGGTGAGAGGGGAAGGGGATGTTGGGGTGGGGGAAAGGTTCAAGATGAGGGGGGGAAGGTTTGGGGTAGGGGTACAGGTTCAAGTTGATGTGTGGAAGGTTTGGGATGTGGGGTGGGGGGACAGTTCAAGTTGATGGGGGAAGGTTTGGGGTGGGGGGACAGGTTCAAGTTGCTGGGGGAAGTTTGGGATGTTGGAGGGGTGGGGGAACATGTTCAAGGTAAGGGGGGGAAGGTTTGGGGTGTTGGGGGGGACAGGTTCAAGGTGAGAGGGGAAAGGTTTGGATGTTTGGGGTGGGGGAACAGGTTCAAGGGAGGGGGGGAAGGTTTGGGGGTGGGGGTACAGGTTCAAGTTGATGTGTGGAAGGTTTTGGGATGTTGGGTGGGGGGACAGGTTCAAGTTGATGGGGGAAGGTTTGAGGTGTTGGAGGGGTGGGGGAACAGGTTCAAGGTGAGGGGGGGAGAGGTTGGGGTGTTGGGGTGGGGGACAGGTTCAAGGTGAGGGGGGGAGGTTTGGGGGTGGGTGGGGGGACAGGTTCAAGGTGAGGGGGGAAGGTTTGGGGTGTTGGGGGGGGGGACAGGTCAAGTGAGGGGGAAGGTTTGGGTTGGAGGGGGAACAGGTTCAAGGTGAGGGGGAAGGTTTGGGTGTTGGGGTGGGGGGGACAGGTTCAAGGTGGGGGAAGGGGGGGAAGGTTTGGGGTGTTGGGGTGGGGGGACAGGTTCAAGGTGAGAGGGGGGAAGGTTT
>JAGIQG010000042.1:3928802-3941302 GCA_024679065.1 Sphyrna mokarran | reverse complement strand
GAACCAATCAGGAACATTCCGGATGGATCTGCAGACCAATTACCCCACCACCCTCCCGCAGTGCGGCGCTCCCTCAGCACCGACCCTCAGTGCGGCGCTCCCTCACCGACCCTGCAGTGCGGCGCTCCTCAGCACCGACCCTCCCGCAGTGCGGCGCAGCCCCTCCCCACAGTGCGGCGCTCCCTCAGCACCGACCCTCCCGCAGTGCGGCGCTCCCTCAGCACCGACCCCCCCCACAGTGCGGCGCTCCCTCAGCACCGACCCTCCCGCAGTGCGGCGCTCCCTCAGCACCGACCTCCCGCAGTGCGGTGCTCCTCAGCACCGACCCTCCACAGTGTGGCGCTCCCCCTCACACACCCTCCCACAGTGCGGCGCTCCCTCAGCACCGATCCTCCCCATAGTGCGGCGCTCCCTCAGCACGGACCCTCCGCAGTGCGGCGCTCCCTCAGCACTGACCCTCCGCAGTGCGGCGCTCCCTCAGCACCGACCCCTCCCGCAGTGCGGCGCTCCCCAGCACCGACCCTCCCACAGTGCGGTGCTCCCTCAGCACCGACCCTCCACAGTGCGGTGCTCCCTCAGCACCGACCTCCCGCAGTGCGGCGCTCCCTCAGCTCGACCTTCTGCAGTGCGGCGCTCCTCAGTTCTGACCCTCCCCACAGTGCGGCGCTCCCTCAGCACTGACCCTCCCCACAGTGCAGCGCTCCCTCGGCACCGACCCTCCCACAGTGCGGCGCTCCCTCAGCACTGACCTCCCCACAGTGCGGCACTCCTCAGCACCGACCCGCAGTGCGGCGCTCCCTCAGCACTGCCACATGCGGCGGCGCAGTGCGGCGCTCCCTGCACCGACCTCTTCCACAGTGCGGCGCTCCCTGACCCTCCCACAGTGCGGCACTCCTCAGCACTGACCCCCGCAGTGCGGCGCTCCCTCCAGCACCAACCCTCCCGCAGTGCGGCTCCCTCGCACGACCCTTCCACAGTGTGGCGCTCCCTCAGCACTGACCCTCCCACAGTGCGGCGCTCCCTCAGCACCAACCCTCCCGCAGTGCGGCGCTCCCTCGGCACCGACCTTCCCGCAGTGCAGCGCTCCCTGAGCATCGACCATCCCCTTCATTTTCCACTATTCCTGCAGCAACCTCAACAAAAGCTGGTGGAGACTATTCAGCCCCTTGGGGCTGCCCTGTCATTCGTGTTAACGCTCCTTGTCTTGCTGTATTTCCTTGTCTCTTACCCAAAGCATTTCCTTTCGACCCTACGTCAGAGAATATTTTGTGTCTGGTCGAGGGAGGGAATGGTCTCGATTCGCCCTTCCCCTTTGAGAGAAGATCGCCTGAGCCCTGACCCCTGAGAGGCCTTGCCCACGTTTTACAATCCAACATGGCGGATTGGCCTCTATCGCCTCAGGCGAGGTAGTTTACGCCTCTCTGGATCCGCCACACCTCGCCGCCCTGTCCAAGGGAGGCACCAAGCTTTGAGTAGAGAGTTCAGACCACCTTGTCCTTAGATTCCTTTGGATTCCCGAACCGACACACTTAAGACACTTCACCATGTATCGACCCTTCACCGTGACCTGGGCCGATTGGGTGAGTGGGCCAGTCGATAGCAGGCGCAATTTAATTTTGGACGAGCGTGAAGCTACCCTATTTTGGAAGCAGAATCAAGGGAGCCCCTGGATGGCTGTAAATCCAGGAGGAGGGAGTGTGCAGAGGGATCTGGGCACCCCAGTCGATGAAGGTTAGCGTGCAGGTGCAGCGGGTGGTAAGAAGGCAAATGGTACGTTGGCCTTCATTGGTTTGAAGTACAGGAGTGAGGGATGTGTCTACACAGGGGCCTTGGTAAGACCACACCTCGGGTATTGTGAGCAGTTTTGGTCTCCTGAGGAAGGATGTTCTTGAGGAAGTGCAGACAAGGTTTGCTAGGGAGAGATTGGCGACGTTAGGGCTGTTTCACTGGAGTTCGGAGAGGGGGATCTGACAGAGACTTATCAAACTCTAACGGGACTGGACAGGGTAGATGCAGGGAAGGATGTTCCCAATGGTTGGGGGGGGGGGGGGGGGAGGGGTTGTCCAGAACCAGGGGGTCATAGCCTGAGGAATTGGGGATAGACCATTAAGGACAGAGATGAGGAGGTATTTCTTCACCTGGTGAGCCTGTGGAGTTCCTTCAGCAACTGGGGCACCCAGATCCCTCTGCACGCTCCCTTTTCCCGAATTTATAGCAGATGCCAGATCATTGAATGTGTTCAAGAGCGTTTGGGAATGAATGCGATCAAAGGGGAGGGAGCAAGGTTGGGTTGGGCGGTCAGCCGTGAATGGGCAAAGGGCTGAACGGCCTCCTCCATCTGCTCTGTTTCTCCACTCACCGTCCATGAGGGCTGCCATCAGCAGCATCAAGAGGACCCCTCGGCCCCGACTGCCCATCATATTGGGAACCATCACCATAGAGGCACAGCGGTAGTAGGAGGAGACGCTCCAGCCTAAACCAATCACGCCTGTGGACAGCAGAGAGAGAGAGACAAGGGTCAGTGTACCAATCCCGGCCCGCCATGCCCCTGAGATTTCCTGCACACAATATAGACAAAGCATACCGTTCATAGAGTACATAGATTTGATTTATTATTTCCCTGTATCCCGATACATGTGACAAAGTATTGTTTCTTGCACATCAAACAGACAAAGCATACCACTCATAGAGTACATAGATTTGATTTATTATTGTCACATACTGGGATACAGTGAAAAGTATTGTTTCTTGTGCGCTTATACAGACAAAGCATACTGTTCATAGAGTACAGAGATTTGATTTATTATTGTCACATGTACTGGGATACAGTGAAATGTATTACTTCTTGTACACTACACAAAGCATACCATTCCAGAGAATGAAAGGAGAGGCTGGAGAATGTACTGTTACAGTCACAGCGAGAGTGTAGAGAAAATTCAACTCAATGCGAGGTAGGTCACAGAGCTCTCACCATACAGATGTCCCATAGAACGCATTCTTTCTGGGTTGTATCACAGCTCGGTCTGGGCTCCTGCTCTGCCCAAGACCCGCAAGGAACTACAAAAGGATGGTGAATGTAGCCCAGTCCCATCATGCAAACCAGCCTCCCATCCGTTGACTCTGTCTACACTTCCCGCTGCCTCGGGGAAAAGCAGCCAGCATAATTAAGGACCCCCCCCACGCACCCCGGACATTCTCTCTTCCACCTTCTTCCCTCGGGAAAAAGGTACAAAACTCTGAGGTCCCGTACCGACCGACTCCAGAACAGCTTCTTCCCTGCTGCTGTCACACTTTTGAATGGACCCACTCGCATTGAGTTGATCTTTCTCTGCACCCCTCGCTGTGACTGTAACACTACATTCTGCACTCTCTCCTTTCCTTCTCTGTGAACAGTATGCTTTCTCTGTATAGCGCGCAAGAAGCAATACTTTTCACTTTATCCCAATACATGTGACAACAGGGTTAGACACAGAGCAAAGCTCCCTCTACACTGTCCCCCATCCAGGACAGGTACAGCACGGGTTAGATACAGAGTAAAGCTCCCTCTACACTGTCCCCATCAAACACTCCCAGGACAGTACAGCACGGGGTTAGATACAGAGTAAAGCTCCCTCTACACTGTCCCCCCATCAAACACTCCCAGGACAGGGACAGCACGGGGTTAGATACAGAGTAAAGCTCCCTCTACACTGTTCCCATCAAACACTCCCAGGACAGGTACGGGGTTAGATACAGAATAAAGCTCCCTCTACACTGTCCCCCCCTCAAACACTCCCAGGACAGATACAGCACGGGGTTAGATACAGAGTAAAGCTCCCTCTACACTGTGCCCCATCAGACACTCCCAGGACAGGTACAGCACGGGGTTAGATACAGAGTAAAGCTGTCTCTACACTGTGCCCCCCATCAAACACTCCCAGGACAGTACAGCACGGGGTTAGATACAGAGTAAAGCTCCCTCTACACTGTCCCCCATCAAACACTCCCAGGACAGGTACAGCACGGGGTTAGATACAGAGAAGCTCCCTCTACACTGTCCCCCCATTCCCCTCCCAGGTCCCCCTTCCCAGGACAGTACAGCACGGGTTAGATACAGAGTAAAGCTCCCTCTACACTGTCCCCCGATCAAACACTTCCAGGACAGGTACAGCACGGGGTTAGATACAGAGTAAAGCTCCCTCTACACTGTCCCCCGATCAAACACTCCCAGGACAGGTACAGCACGGGGTTAGATACAGAGTAAAGCTCCCTCGATATTACTTACTGCATAATCCGTAGAGAATATAAAGCTTGTGTTCCTCGTAAAGATCCAGTTGGTGGACAATCACAAAATAAAAACCTGAGGAATAGAATAGAAAGTTATTTCAGTGGGTCAAATGTTGGTTAGATTTGATTTATTATTGTCACATGTATTGGGATACAGTGAAAAGTATTGCTTCTTGTGGGCTATACAGAGAAAGCATACTATTCATAGAGAAGGAAAGGAGAGAGTGCAGGCGTAGTGTTACAGTCACAGCGAGGGGTGCAGAGAAAGATCAACTCAATGCGAGGTAGGTCCATTCAAAAGTCTGACAGCAGCAGGGAAGAAGCTGTTCTTGAGTCGGTCGGTACGGGACCTCAGAGTTTTGTATCTTTTTCCCGAGGGAAGAAGGTGGAAGGGAGAATGTCCGGTGGTGCGTTGGGCGGGGTTCTTGATGATGCCGGCTGCTTTTCCCCCCGAGGCAGCGGGAAGTGTAGACAGAGTCAATGGATGGGAGGCTGGTTTGTGTGATGGGATTGGGGCTACATTCACAATCCTTTTTGTAGTTCCTTGTGGTTTTGGGCAGAGCAGGAGCCCAGACCGAGCTGTGATACAACCAGAAAAAACAGGCCACAGGACTGCAGGGTCGATTGACAACACACGGCAACATATCCTGATAAAGATTCTCAGTTTTGGTGCTAAGGGAGTGCAGAAGGACCCAATACACGTGACAATAATAAATCAAACTCAAATCCTGTCTCGAAAGGGATCAGAACTGGTGTGGAACGCAAACCCAAATTTACAAGTTCAATAGCATAGTTAGCTCTGTAGAATTCTGACCACGGTGGCACAGTGGGGCCAGCACTGCTACTTCACAGTGCCAGGGACCTGGGTTCAATTCCCGGGCTTGGGTCACTGTCTGTGTGGAGTTCTCCCCATGGGTTTCCTCTGGGTATTCCAGTTTCCTCCCACAGTCTGAAAGACGTACTGGTTAGGTTGGATTGGACCATGCTAAATTCTCCCTCAGTGTAAACCCGAACAGGACTAGGGGATTTTCACATAACTTCATTGCAGTGTTAATGTTAGCCTTACTTGTGACACTAATGAATAAACTCAACTGAATCACAGAATCCCTGTACTGCCAAAGGAGGCCATTCAGCCCATCGAGTCTGCATCAATTGCAGGCTCTATTCCCTTAACTCCGCATATTCACCTGCTAATCCCCCAACATCAAGGGGCAACTTAGCACAGCCAATCCACCCTAACCTACACTTCTTGGACACTAAGAGGCAATTTAGCATGGCCAATACCCCTAACCTTCACATCTTTGGACACTAAGGGGCAATTTAGCATGGCCAATCCACCCTAACCTACACATCTTTGGACACTAAGGGACAATTTAGCATGGCCAATCCACCCTAACCTACACAGCTTTGGACACTATGGGACAATTTAGCATGGCCAATCCCCTAACCTACACATCTTTGGACACTATGGGACAATTTAGCATGGCCCATTCACCTAACTGCACATCTTTGGACTGTGGGAGGGAACCGGAGCTCCCGAAGGAAACCCACGCAGACACGGGGAGAACACGCAAACTCCACACAGACGGTGACCCGAGCCGGGAATCGAAGCCGGGTCCCCTGGCACTGTGAGGCAGCAGCGCTAACCCACTTGTGCCACCCAGATAGGGCCTGGGTGGGACTGTTGTCGGTGCACGTTCTATGGGACCCTGTCTACGGGATGGGTGTTTTTGGGGACGTGTTGGATAGATTTGCGAAGCGTTACACATCAAGGACAGGTTGTATTGAGGGAGTGAGGCGGGGAAGGAGCTGCAGAAGGAGTTGGACAGCTTCGGAAAGCGGGCAAAGAAGTGGCGGATGGAATACAATGTGGAAAAGCGTGAGGTGATGCATTTTGGAAGGAGGAATGGAGGCAGGGTCTATTTTCTAAATGGGGAGAGGCTTCGGAAATCAGAAACACAAAGTGAATCCTTCTTCTCCTAAGGTTAACGTGAAGGTTCAGTTGCAAGGCAAATGCAATGTTAGCATTCATGCCGAGAGGTTTAGAACACAAGAGCAGGGATGGACATCTGAGGCTGTATAAGGCTCTGGGCAGACCCCATTTGGAGTACTGGGAACAGTTCTGGGCCCCGTATCTAAGTAGGGATGTGCCGGCCTTGGAAAGGGTCCAGAGGAGGTTCACAAGAACGATCCCTGGAATGAAGAGCTTGTCGGGTGAGGAACGGATTGAGGATTCTGGGTCTGTACTCGTTGGAGTTTAGAAGGATGAGGGGGGGATCTTACTGAAACTTCCAGGATACTGCGAGGCCCTGGATAGAGGGGACGGGGAGAGGATGTTTCCACTAGTAGGAAAAACTCGAACCAGAGAGGGCACAACCTCAGGCTGATGTTCAATGTTCTCCTTCTAACACCGTCCAGGAGACCGAACAAGAGGGTAAAATTCCACAAAACACACACCGATGCCAAAAAGTGATCCCATGCCATATCCTACGAAGAACTTGGTTATCCGAAACTCTGAGGGTTCGCTCCACAGGAATCGAACGAAAACAGGAGGACAACACCAGCTGAAGAAAGATCGCAGAGCTGCAGGAAATTTAGGGAGATTTTTTTAGCAATAAAGGATCGAATTCAACCCATCAAACACTCCCAGGACAGGTACAGCACGGGGTTAGATACAGAGTAAAGCTCCCTCTACACTGTCCCCCCATCAAACACTCCCAGGGCAGTACAGCACGGGGTTAGATACAGAGTAAAGCTCCCTCTACACTGTCCCCCATCAAACACTCCCAGGACAGGTACAGCACGGGTTAGATACAGAGTAAAGCTCCTCTACACTGTCCCCCATCAAACACTCCCAGGACAGGTACAGCACGGGGTAGATACAGAGTAAAGCCCTCTACACTGTCCCCCATCAAACACTCCCAGGACAGGTACAGCACGGGGTTAGATACAGAGTAAAGCTCCCTCTACACTGTCCCCCCATCAAACACTCCCAGGACAGGTACAGCACGGGGTTAGATACAAGTAAAGCTCCCTCTACACTGTCCCCCCATCAAACACTCCCAGGACAGGTACAGCACGGGGTTAGATACAGAGTAAAGCTCCCTCTACACTGTCCCCCCATCAAACACCCAGGACAGGTACAGCAGGGTTAGATACAGAGTAAAGCTCCCTCTACACTGTCCCCCATCAAACACTCCCAGGACAGGTACAGCACGGGTTAGATACAGAGTAAAGCTCCCTCTATACTGTCCCCCATCAAACACTCCCAGGACAGGTACAGCACGGGGTTAGATACAGAGTAAAGCTCCCTCTACACTGTCCCCCATCCCAACAACACACAAACAAAACCCCACACCCCCCCATCAAACACTCCCAGCACAGGTACAGCACGGGGTTAGATACAGAGTAAAGCTCCCTCTACACTGTCCCCCCATCAAACACTCCCAGGACAGGTACAGCACGGGGTTAGATACAGAGTAAAGCTCCCTCTACACTGTCCCCCCATCAAACACTCCCAGGACAGGTACAGCACGGGTTAGATACAGAGTAATTCACCAGGTACACGGTACATACTCTTGCAACTGGCCAACTTGTCTACTAATACGTTGCAAGAAAGGATGTCCCGAAGCATGGTATATTGGGGAGACCATGCAGACACACGACAGGGTGGATGAGCATCGCTCAACAATCACCAGGCAAAACAGTTCCTTCCTGTGGGCGACAATTCAGAGTCATGGGCATTCGGCCTCCGACCTGGGGTAAATGTTCTTCAAGGGGGCTTTCGTGATACACGACAGCGCAGAGTCGCTGAGCAGGGACTGATAGCCAGCTCCGCATACATGAGGACGTCTTAACGGACTTGGCTTCATGACACACTATCTGTAACCCCGTAACCCTGAATTAGCAAAAAAACCTCACTTATGTGCTGTCTGGAGACAATACACATTCTCTAACCAATGCTCAGGATTCCCTTCACACACATTGTTAGCCACTTTTACACTTGAATAGCAGGTTAGATGTAAGGATTCGCATTCTAATCAGTAATCTGTGACTGTCTGCTGTGGTGCTATGCAGACCAGAACACGCATTTGCCTGACGAAGATACGGAGTGTTGAAAGTTCTCAATTTTACTATCAAATAAATCGGTTGGAATAAAAGGTACACACGGGTTAGATACAGAGTAAACTCCCTCTACACTGTCCCCATCAAACACTCCCAGGACAGGTACAGCACGGTTAGATACAGAGTAAAGCTCCCTCTACACTGTCCCCCCATCAAACACTCCCAGGACAGGTACAGCACGGGGTTAGATACAGAGTAAAGCTCCTCTACACTGTCCCCCATCAAACACTCCCAGGGTACAGCACGGGGTTAGATACAGAGTAAAGCTCCCTCTACACTGTCCCCCCATCAAACACTCCCAGGACAGGTACAGCACGGGTTAGATACAGAGTAAAGTCCCTCTACACTCCCATCAACATCCCAGGACAGGTACAGCACGGGGTTAGATACAGAGTAAAGCTCCCTCTACACTGTCCCCCCATCAAACACTCCCAGGACAGGTACAGCACGGGGTTAGATACAGAGTAAAGCTCCCTCTACACTGTCCCCCATCAAACACTCCCAGGACAGGTACAGCACGGGGTTAGATACAGAATAAAGCTCTCTCTACACTGTCCCCCCATCAAACACTCCCAGGACAGGTACAGCACGGGGTTAGATACAGAGTAAAGCTCCCTCTACACTGTCCCCCAACAAACACTCCCAGGACAGGTACAGCACGGGGTTAGATACAGAGTAAAACTCCCTCTACACTGTCCCCCATCAAACACTCCCAGGACAGGTACAGCACGGGGTTAGATACAGAGTAAAGCTCCCTCTACACTGTCCCCCATCAAACACTCCCAGGACAGGTACAGCACGGGGTTAGATACAGAGTAAAGCTCCCTCTACACTGTCCCCCATCCCCAGACAGGTACAGCACGGGGTTAGATACAGAGTAAAGCTCCCTCTACACTGTCCCCCATCCCAGGACAGGTACAGCATGGCGTTAGCTACAGAGTAAAGCTCCCACTACACTATCCCCCATCCCCGGACAGGTACAGCACGGGGTTAGATATATAATCAAATTTAGGTGCAAATTCAATTAGAAATGACAGAAAGCTGAGCAACATTGACGGTGCAGAGGGACCTGGGCGTGCAGGTCCACACTTCCCTCAAGCTGGTAACACAGTAGCCAAGGTGTTTTAAGAAGGCTTATGGCTTGCTTGTCTTCATTATTCATGAGTATAAGAGTTGGGAAATGATTTTGCAGCAGAGGCAGAGTAGAAGCCTTTTTACCTCCAGTGTCAATTACGCGGGGGGGCAGAGATTCAAGGTGTGAGGGGGGAAGATTCAAAGGGGATGTGCGGGGTGATGAGGGTCGGGGGGAACGCGTTTAAGGCTAGAGGGGGGAAGGTTTAAAGGAGGTATGTGGGGTTTTGGAGGTATGGGAGACAGGGTAAAGGTGAGAGGGGAAGGTTTGGGGTGTCAGGGGGTAGGGAGGATAGGTTCAAGGTGAGTGGGGGGGGAAGGTTTGGGTGTTGGAGGGGTTGGGGGGGACAGGTTCAAGGTGAGAGGGGGAAGGAGGAGGGGGACAGGTTCAAGGTAAAAAATTGGGTTTGGGGTGGGGGACAGGTTCAAGGTGAGAGGAGAAGGATTGGGGTGTTGGGGTGGGGGACAGGTTCAAGTTGATGGTGGGAAGGTTTGGATTTGGGGTGGGGGAACAGGTTCAAGGTGAGAGGAAGGGGATGTTGGGGTGGGGAAAAGTTCAAGATAGGGGGGGAAGGTTTGGGGTAGGGGTACAGGTTCAAGTTGATGTGTGGAAGTTTTGGGATGTGGGGTGGGGGACAGGTTCAAGTTGATGGGGAAGGTTTTTGGGGGGACACAACAAATGTTGGAAAGGTGGGGGAACATGTTCAAGGTAAGGGGGGGAAGGTTTGGGGTGTTAGGGGGGACAGGTTCAAGGTGAGAGGGGAAAGGTAGATGTTGGGGTGGGGGAACAGGTTCAAGGGAGGGGGGGAAGGTTTGGGGTGGGGTACAGGTTCAAGTTGATGTGTGGAAGGTTTGGATGTTGGGGTGGGGGGACAGGTTCAAGTGATAGGGGAAGGTTGAGGTGTTGGAGGGGTGGGGGAACAGGTTCAAGGTGAGGGGGGGAGAGGTTGGGGTGTTGGGGTGGGGGACAGGTCAAGGTGAGGGGGGAAGGTTTGGTGTTGGGTGGGGGGACAGGTTCAAGGTGAGGGGGGGAGGTTTGGGGTGTTGGGGGGGGGGACAGTTCAAGTGAGGGGGAAGTTTTGGGTTGGAGGGGGAACAGGTCAAGGTGAAGGGGAAGGTTTGGGTGTTGGGGTGGGGGGGACAGGTTCAAGGTAGGGGGGAAGGTTTGGGGTGTTGGGGTGGGGGGACAGGTTCAAGGTTAGAGGGGGAAGGTTTGGGGTGTTGGGGTGGGGGGACAGGTTCAAGTGAGGGGGAAGTTTTGGGGTGTGGGGTGGGGGGACAGGTTCAAGATGAGAGGGGGAAGTTTGGGGTGTGGGTGGGGGGGACAGGTTCAAGTGAGGGGGAAGGTTTGGGGTGTTGGGGTGGGGGGGACAGGTTCAAGGCGAGGGGGGGAAGGTTTGGGGTGTTGGGGTGGGGGGTTCAAGGCGAGGGGGGAAGGGACAGGTTCCGAGGAGGGAAGGTTAGGTGAGCAGGGGGAAGGTTTGGGGTGTACTTTGTCCGTTCGAGAAATAGCAGGTAGCAATGCCCTAAACCAGAGTGCGGGCAAGGGGGAAGCGACCGCTTGCAGTGCCAGCTTTGCCAGCCTTACCCTTCATGATGTTGCAGAGAAAACTGAAGGTCATGGGGACGCAGAAGAGGTGGTTGAAAATCGGGACCACGAGCTTCACCATGCAGGCTGCGTGCTTGCGTTCGAACCACTTCCTGCACCGCTCCACGCCAAAGTTCACGATAACTGTCCAAAGGAAGAAGATCCAACATGTCTGCCGGGTCAAAGGTCACCTCAGGACGTCCCAGAGTGCACCCCTGCGGACAATGGCCTACCTTCCCCGTTGAGGTTCATCCAACCAGCACGGGGTAAGTCGCACCATCATTTGCCCATTTTTGTGAGTGTTGGGGTGCTGAGGAAACTGAGGGGAATTTCGTGCCTCAGGAATAGTGACCCCCCCCCCACCCCCGCTCCCAGTGATCACCCTCCCGCAGGGTGGCGCTCACTGACCCTCCCGCAGTACGGCGCTCCCTTAGCACTGACCCTCACGCAGTGCGGCGCTCACTGACCCTCCCCACGGTGCGGCGTTCCCTCAGCACTGACCTTCCCGCAGTGCGGCGCTCCCTCAGCACCAACCCTCCGCAGTACGGCGCTCACTGACCCTCCCCACGGTGCGGCATTCCCTCAGCACCGACCCTCCCGCAGTGCGGCGCTCCCTCAGCACTGACCCTCCCACAGTGCGGCGCTCCCTCAGCACCGACCCTCCCCACAGTGCGGCGCTCCCTCAGCACCAACCCTCCCACAGTGCAGGCGCTCCTCAGCACTGACCCTCCCACAGTGCGGCGCTCCCTCAGCACCGACTCTCCCGCAGTGCGGCGCTCCCTCGCGTGCCGACCCTTCCACAGTGCGGCGCTCCCTCAGCCCCGACCCTCCTGCAGTGCGGCGCTCCCTCAGCCCCGACCCTCCCACAGTGCGGTGCTCCCTCAGCACCGACCGTCCCGCAGTGCGACGCTCCCTCGGTGCTGACCCTCCCACAGTGCGGTGCTCCCTCAGCATTAATCCTCTGATTTTCTTCTCCCTTTCCCTGGTGGACTCTCTCTGCTGGTACAAGTGCATATGTTCCCCTTAAGTGCACCAGTGAAGCATAAAGAGATGCAGTGGGGGGGGGCATTCACAAAGACTAATGGTGCTGTGTATCAGGGAGGCGCTTTGGATGCCTTTTGACCTTCAATCCTCCCCCAGCATCGAGTAGTTGGAAAGCAGTCTTTGTGATTGGTCAGGAAGAGTTGGCCCCTCTCCGATTGGACGGTGCTGCGGAGCTCTCCGAGAGGGGGTGGAATCGACTGGACCCTGAAGTATCATCCAATGGGGCCTCGGGGCTCTGGGCCTGGTTTCGACCAATCAGATCACAGGAACTCCCAATCAGATCTCGAAAGGGTCGCGCGCGGGGCTTTGATTTTGAGCCAATCGGATTGGGCGGGGAGGAATTTTT
>JAGIQG010000042.1:3886302-3926302 GCA_024679065.1 Sphyrna mokarran | reverse complement strand
GACAGAGAGAGAAACAGTGTTAATATTAAGGAGGTATACTGCGTGAGATTATGTTCACACCCAATTTCCCACCTCTGAGATTTTATCAAACTGGATATCTGTTGCGATCATCCCTTGCACCCATCCCCGGGCTGAGGGTGAACAGATCAAATTAAAACAGGACTAACACAAATAATTAAAAACTTGATTTTCCTCCAGATCATTTATATAATCTCCAAATAACAGAGGACCCAGCACTGATCCTGCCGATCACCGCAAGCTCCCTCCGCTGGTTTTTATACTTGAAGTTTTATTCACTAGTGTCACAGGGAGGCTTAGATTAACACCACAATGAAGTTACTGTGAAAATCCCTCTGGTCGCCACACTCCTGTTCGGGTTACACTGAGGGAGAGTTTAACACAGTCGACACACCCTAACCAGCACGTCTTTCAGACTGTGGGAGGAAACCAGAGCACCCGGAGGAAACCCACACAGACATGGGGAGAATGTGCAGACTCTGCACAGACAGTGACCCGAGCCGGGATTCGAACTCGGCTCCCTGCCGCTGCGAGGCAGCATTGCTAACCCGCTGTGCCACCGTGCCTCCCTGGGCATTGTGTGAGGCAGTAGCACCAACCCGCCCCTGTTTCTGTGCTGTGCTCAGTGCAGAGAGCAGCTTTGAATAAAGCTGGTTGGGTGGTAGTCTGAATCTACGCGGGCGAGGGACATTTTTATTTCGTTTTGCTGAGCGCGCCTGGCGTGGTTAGGACAATGCAAGAGAGGAAAGGGCAGAAGGGTGACGACAGAGAGCCGGAGGCAGACGAGGAGGGGCAAGGGAGGGAGCGGTACGGAGGTGGACAAAGCTCAGAAAGCCCGACTCCCAAGATTCCCACCTTCATGTTCTCGATGATTCTCCGGAGTGGCTCCATCATCAATTTCCAGAGCTTTTTGGTGTGGTTGATCTGGAGTTCAACAGTGCAGCCCACCGATTCGCTCACCACCTCGATGTTACGCTGGATGTTCAAGATGGGTCCTGGGCACAAGAGGGAACCAATCAGGAACATTCCGGATGGATCTGCAGACCAATTACCCCTCCCCGCAGTGCGGCGCTCCCTCAGCACCGACCCTCCCCGCAGTGCGGCGCTCCCTCAGCACCGACCCTCCCCGCAGTGCGGCGCTCCCTCAGCACCGACCCTCCCCGCAGTGCGGCGCTCCCTCAGCACCGACCCTCCCCGCAGTGCGGCGCTCCCTCAGCACCGACCCCCCCCACAGTGCGGCGCTCCCTCAGCACCGACCCTCCCGCAGTGCAGCGCTCCCTCAGCACTGACCTCCCGCAGTGCGGCGCTCCCTCAGCACCGACCCTCCACAGTGTGGCGCTCCCTCACACACCCTCCCACAGTGCGGCGCTCCCTCAGCACCGACCCTCCCCACAGTGCGGCGCTCCCTCAGCACTGACCCTCCGCAGTGCGGCGCTCCCTCAGCACCGACCCTCCGCAGTGCGGCGCTCCCTCAGCACCGACCCTCCCGCAGTGCGGCGCTCCCTCAGCACCGACCCTCCCACAGTGCGGCGCTCCCTCAGCACCGACCCTCCACAGTGCGGCGCTCCCTCAGCACCGACCTCCCGCAGTGCGGCGCTCCCTCAGCACGACCTCCCGCAGTGCGGCGCTCCCTCAGCACTGACCCTCCCACAGTGCGGCGCTCCCTCAGCACCGACCCTCCCCACAGTGCGGCGCTCCCTCAGCACCGACCCTCCCACAGTGCGGCGCTCCCTCAGCACCGACCTCCCCACAGTGCGGCACTCCTCAGCACCGACCCGCAGTGCGGCGCTCCCTCAGCACTCCCATCCCGCAGTGCGGCGCTCCCTGCACCGACCCTCCCAGTGCGGCGCTCCCTGACCCTCCCACAGTGCGGCACTCCTCAGCACTGACCCCCGCAGTGCGGCGCTCCCTCAGCACCAACCCTCCCGCAGTGCGGCTCCCTCAGCACGACCCTCCCGCAGTGTGGCGCTCCCTCAGCACTGACCCTCCCACAGTGCGGCGCTCCCTCAGCACCAACCCTCCCGCAGTGCGGCGCTCCCTCGGCACCGACCTTCCCGCAGTGCAGCGCTCCCTGAGCATCGACCATCCCCTTCATTTTCCACTATTCCTGCAGCAACCTCAACAAAAGCTGGTGGAGACTATTCAGCCCCTTGGGGCTGCCCTGTCATTCGTGTTAACGCTCCTTGTCTTGCTGTATTTCCTTGTCTCTTACCCAAAGCATTTCCTTTCGACCCTACGTCAGAGAATATTTTGTGTCTGGTCGAGGGAGGGAATGGTCTCGATTCGCCCTTCCCCTTTGAGAGAAGATCGCCTGAGCCCTGACCCCTGAGAGGCCTTGCCCACGTTTTACAATCCAACATGGCGGATTGGCCTCTATCGCCTCAGGCGAGGTAGTTTACGCCTCTCTGGATCCGCCACACCTCGCCGCCCTGTCCAAGGGAGGCACCAAGCTTTGAGTAGAGAGTTCAGACCACCTTGTCCTTAGATTCCTTTGGATTCCCGAACCGACACACTTAAGACACTTCACCATGTATCGACCCTTCACCGTGACCTGGGCCGATTGGGTGAGTGGGCCAGTCGATAGCAGGCGCAATTTAATTTTGGACGAGCGTGAAGCTACCCTATTTTGGAAGCAGAATCAAGGGAGCCCCTGGATGGCTGTAAATCCAGGAGGAGGGAGTGTGCAGAGGGATCTGGGCACCCCAGTCGATGAAGGTTAGCGTGCAGGTGCAGCGGGTGGTAAGAAGGCAAATGGTACGTTGGCCTTCATTGGTTTGAAGTACAGGAGTGAGGGATGTGTCTACACAGGGGCCTTGGTAAGACCACACCTCGGGTATTGTGAGCAGTTTTGGTCTCCTGAGGAAGGATGTTCTTGAGGAAGTGCAGACAAGGTTTGCTAGGGAGAGATTGGCGACGTTAGGGCTGTTTCACTGGAGTTCGGAGAGGGGGATCTGACAGAGACTTATCAAACTCTAACGGGACTGGACAGGGTAGATGCAGGGAAGGATGTTCCCAATGGTTGGGGGGGGGGGGGGGGGGGGGGGGGGGGGGGGGGAGGGGTTGTCCAGAACCAGGGGGTCATAGCCTGAGGAATTGGGGATAGACCATTAAGGACAGAGATGAGGAGGTATTTCTTCACCTGGTGAGCCTGTGGAGTTCCTTCAGCAACTGGGGCACCCAGATCCCTCTGCACGCTCCCTTTTCCCGAATTTATAGCAGATGCCAGATCATTGAATGTGTTCAAGAGCGTTTGGGAATGAATGCGATCAAAGGGGAGGGAGCAAGGTTGGGTTGGGCGGTCAGCCGTGAATGGGCAAAGGGCTGAACGGCCTCCTCCATCTGCTCTGTTTCTCCACTCACCGTCCATGAGGGCTGCCATCAGCAGCATCAAGAGGACCCCTCGGCCCCGACTGCCCATCATATTGGGAACCATCACCATAGAGGCACAGCGGTAGTAGGAGGAGACGCTCCAGCCTAAACCAATCACGCCTGTGGACAGCAGAGAGAGAGAGACAAGGGTCAGTGTACCAATCCCGGCCCGCCATGCCCCTGAGATTTCCTGCACACAATATAGACAAAGCATACCGTTCATAGAGTACATAGATTTGATTTATTATTTCCCTGTATCCCGATACATGTGACAAAGTATTGTTTCTTGCACATCAAACAGACAAAGCATACCACTCATAGAGTACATAGATTTGATTTATTATTGTCACATACTGGGATACAGTGAAAAGTATTGTTTCTTGTGCGCTTATACAGACAAAGCATACTGTTCATAGAGTACAGAGATTTGATTTATTATTGTCACATGTACTGGGATACAGTGAAATGTATTACTTCTTGTACACTACACAAAGCATACCATTCCAGAGAATGAAAGGAGAGGCTGGAGAATGTACTGTTACAGTCACAGCGAGAGTGTAGAGAAAATTCAACTCAATGCGAGGTAGGTCACAGAGCTCTCACCATACAGATGTCCCATAGAACGCATTCTTTCTGGGTTGTATCACAGCTCGGTCTGGGCTCCTGCTCTGCCCAAGACCCGCAAGGAACTACAAAAGGATGGTGAATGTAGCCCAGTCCCATCATGCAAACCAGCCTCCCATCCGTTGACTCTGTCTACACTTCCCGCTGCCTCGGGGAAAAGCAGCCAGCATAATTAAGGACCCCCCCCCACGCACCCCGGACATTCTCTCTTCCACCTTCTTCCCTCGGGAAAAAGGTACAAAACTCTGAGGTCCCGTACCGACCGACTCCAGAACAGCTTCTTCCCTGCTGCTGTCACACTTTTGAATGGACCCACCTCGCATTGAGTTGATCTTTCTCTGCACCCCTCGCTGTGACTGTAACACTACATTCTGCACTCTCTCCTTTCCTTCTCTGTGAACAGTATGCTTTCTCTGTATAGCGCGCAAGAAGCAATACTTTTCACTTTATCCCAATACATGTGACAACAGGGTTAGACACAGAGCAAAGCTCCCTCTACACTGTCCCCCATCCCAGGACAGGTACAGCACGGGGTTAGATACAGAGTAAAGCTCCCTCTACACTGTCCCCCCATCAAACACTCCCAGGACAGGTACAGCACGGGGTTAGATACAGAGTAAAGCTCCCTCTACACTGTCCCCCCATCAAACACTCCCAGGACAGGGACAGCACGGGGTTAGATACAGAGTAAAGCTCCCTCTACACTGTCCCCATCAAAATCAAACTCCCAGGACAGGTACAGCACGGGGTTAGATACAGAGTAAAGCTCCCTCTACACTGTCCCCCCATCAAACACTCCCAGGACAGGTACAGCACGGGGTTAGATACAGAGTAAAGCTCCCTCTACACTGTGCCCCCATCAAACACTCCCAGGACAGGTACAGCACGGGGTTAGATACAGAGTAAAGCTCCCTCTACACTGTCCCCCCATCAAACACTCCCAGGACAGGTACAGCACGGGGTTAGATACAGAGTAAAGCTCCCTCTACACTGTCCCCCATCAAACACTCCCAGGACAGGTACAGCACGGGGTTAGATACAGAGTAAAGCTCCCTCTACACTGTCCCCCCATCAAACACTCCCAGGACAGGTACAAGCACGGGGTTAGATACAGAGTAAAGCTCCCCTACACTGTCCCCTTCCCAGGACAGGTACAGCACGGGGTTAGATACAGAGTAAAGTCCCTCTACACTGTCCCCATCAAACACTCCTCCGACTGGTACAGCACAGGGTTAGATACAGAGTAAAGCTCCCTCTACACTGTCCCCCGATCAAACACTCCCAGGACAGGTACAGCACGGGGTTAGATACAGAGTAAAGCTCCCTCGATATTACTTACTGCATAATCCGTAGAGAATATAAAGCTTGTGTTCCTCGTAAAGATCCAGTTGGTGGACAATCACAAAATAAAAACCTGAGGAATAGAATAGAAAGTTATTTCAGTGGGTCAAATGTTGGTTAGATTTGATTTATTATTGTCACATGTATTGGGATACAGTGAAAAGTATTGCTTCTTGTGGGCTATACAGAGAAAGCATACTATTCATAGAGAAGGAAAGGAGAGAGTGCAGGACGTAGTGTTACAGTCACAGCGAGGGGTGCAGAGAAAGATCAACTCAATGCGAGGTAGGTCCATTCAAAAGTCTGACAGCAGCAGGGAAGAAGCTGTTCTTGAGTCGGTCGGTACGGGACCTCAGAGTTTTGTATCTTTTTCCCGAGGGAAGAAGGTGGAAGGGAGAATGTCCGGTGGTGCGTGGGCGGGGTTCTTGATGATGCCGGCTGCTTTTCCCCCCGAGGCAGCGGGAAGTGTAGACAGAGTCAATGGATGGGAGGCTGGTTTGTGTGATGGGATTGGGGCTACATTCACAATCCTTTTTGTAGTTCCTTGTGGTTTTGGGCAGAGCAGGAGCCCAGACCGAGCTGTGATACAACCAGAAAAAACAGGCCACAGGACTGCAGGGTCGATTGACAACACACGGCAACATATCCTGATAAAGATTCTCAGTTTTGGTGCTAAGGGAGTGCAGAAGGACCCCAATACACGTGACAATAATAAATCAAACTCAAATCCTGTCTCGAAAGGGGATCAGAACTGGTGTGTAACGCAAACCCAAATTTACAAGTTCAATAGCATAGTTAGCTCTGTAGAATTCTGACCACGGTGGCACAGTGGGGCCAGCACTGCTACTTCACAGTGCCAGGGACCTGGGTTCAATTCCCGGGCTTGGGTCACTGTCTGTGTGGAGTTCTCCCCATGGGTTTCCTCTGGGTATTCCAGTTTCCTCCCACAGTCTGAAAGACGTACTGGTTAGGTTGGATTGGACCATGCTAAATTCTCCCTCAGTGTAACCCGAACAGGACTAGGGGATTTTCACAGTAACTTCATTGCAGTGTTAATGTTAGCCTTACTTGTGACACTAATGAATAAACTCAACTGAATCACAGAATCCCTGTACTGCCAAAGGAGGCCATTCAGCCCATCGAGTCTGCATCAATTGCAGGCTCTATTCCCTTAACTCCGCATATTCACCCTGCTAATCCCCCAACATCAAGGGGCAACTTAGCACAGCCAATCCACCCTAACCTACACATCTTTGGACACTAAGAGGCAATTTAGCATGGCCAATACCCCTAACCTTCACATCTTTGGACACTAAGGGGCAATTTAGCATGGCCAATCCACCCTAACCTACACATCTTTGGACACTAAGGGACAATTTAGCATGGCCAATCCACCCTAACCTACACAGCTTTGGACACTATGGGACAATTTAGCATGGCCAATCCCCCTAACCTACACATCTTTGGACACTATGGGACAATTTAGCATGGCCCATTCACCTAACTGCACATCTTTGGACTGTGGGAGGGAACCGGAGCTCCCGAAGGAAACCCACGCAGACACGGGGAGAACACGCAAACTCCACACAGACGGTGACCCGAGCCGGGAATCGAAGCCGGGTCCCCTGGCACTGTGAGGCAGCAGCGCTAACCCACTTGTGCCACCCAGATAGGGCCTGGGTGGGACTGTTGTCGGTGCACGTTCTATGGGACCCTGTCTACGGGATGGGTGTTTTTGGGGACGTGTTGGATAGATTTGCGAAGCGTTACACATCAAGGACAGGTTGTATTGAGGGAGTGAGGCGGGGAAGGAGCTGCAGAAGGAGTTGGACAGCTTCGGAAAGCGGGCAAAGAAGTGGCGGATGGAATACAATGTGGAAAAGCGTGAGGTGATGCATTTTGGAAGGAGGAATGGAGGCAGGGTCTATTTTCTAAATGGGGAGAGGCTTCGGAAATCAGAAACACAAAGTGAATCCTTCTTCTCCTAAGGTTAACGTGAAGGTTCAGTTGCAAGGCAAATGCAATGTTAGCATTCATGCCGAGAGGTTTAGAACACAAGAGCAGGGATGGACATCTGAGGCTGTATAAGGCTCTGGGCAGACCCCATTTGGAGTACTGGGAACAGTTCTGGGCCCCGTATCTAAGTAGGGATGTGCCGGCCTTGGAAAGGGTCCAGAGGAGGTTCACAAGAACGATCCCTGGAATGAAGAGCTTGTCGGGTGAGGAACGGATTGAGGATTCTGGGTCTGTACTCGTTGGAGTTTAGAAGGATGAGGGGGGGATCTTACTGAAACTTCCAGGATACTGCGAGGCCCTGGATAGAGGGGACGGGGAGAGGATGTTTCCACTAGTAGGAAAAACTCGAACCAGAGAGGGCACAACCTCAGGCTGATGTTCAATGTTCTCCTTCTAACACCGTCCAGGAGACCGAACAAGAGGGTAAAATTCCACAAAACACACACCGATGCCAAAAAGTGATCCCATGCCATATCCTACGAAGAACTTGGTTATCCGAAACTCTGAGGGTTCGCTCCACAGGAATCGAACGAAAACAGGAGGACAACACCAGCTGAAGAAAGATCGCAGAGCTGCAGGAAATTTAGGGAGATTTTTTTAGCAATAAAGGATCGAATTCAACCCATCAAACACTCCCAGGACAGGTACAGCACGGGGTTAGATACAGAGTAAAGCTCCCTCTACACTGTCCCCCCATCAAACACTCCCAGGACAGATACAGCACGGGGTTAGATACAGAGTAAAGCTCCCTCTACACTGTCCCCATCAAACACTCCCAGGACAGGTACAGCACGGGGTTAGATACAGAGTAAAGCTCCCTCTACACTGTCCCCCATCAAACACTCCCAGGACAGGTACAGCACGGGGTTAGATACAGAGTAAAGCTCCCTCTACACTGTCCCCCATCAAACACTCCCAGGACAGGTACAGCACGGGGTTAGATACAGAGTAAAGCTCCCTCTACACTGTCCCCCCATCAAACACTCCCAGGACAGGTACAGCACGGGGTTAGATACAGAGTAAAGCTCCCTCTACACTGTCCCCCCATCAAACACTCCCAGGACAGGTACAGCACGGGGTTAGATACAGAGTAAAGCTCCCTCTACACTGTCCCCATCAAACACTCCCAGGACAGGTACAGCACGGGGTTAGATACAGAGTAAAGCTCCCTCTACACTGTCCCCATCAAACACTCCCAGGACAGGTACAGCACGGGGTTAGATACAGAGTAAAGCTCCCTCTACACTGTCCCCCATCAAACACTCCCAGGACAGGTACAGCACGGGGTTAGATACAGAGTAAAGCTCCCTCTACACTGTCCCCCCATCAAACACTCCCAGGACAGGTACAGCACGGGGTTAGATACAGAGTAAAGCTCCCTCTACACTGTCCCCCCATCAAACACTCCCAGGACAGGTACAGCACAGGGTTAGATACAGAGTAAAGCTCCCTCTACACTGTCCCCCCCATCAAACACTCCCAGGACAGGTACAGCACAGGGTTAGATACAGAGTAATTCACCAGGTACACGGTACATACTCTTGCAACTCGGCCAACGTTGTCTACCTAATACGTTGCAAGAAAGGATGTCCCGAAGCATGGTATATTGGGGAGACCATGCAGACACTACGACAGCGGTTGATGAGCATCGCTCAACAATCACCAGGCAAAACAGTTCCCTTCCTGTGGGCGAACAATTCAGGAGTCATGGGCATTCGGCCTCCGACCTGTGGGTAAATGTTCTTCAAGGGGGCTTTCGTGATACACGACAGCGCAGAGTCGCTGAGCAGGGACTGATAGCCAAGCTCCGCATACATGAGGACGGTCTTAACGGATCTTGGCTTCATGACACACTATCTGTAACCCCCGTAACTTGCCTGAATTAGCAAAAAAACCTCACTTACTGTGCTGTCTGGAGACAATACACATCTCTCTAACCAATGCTCAGGATTCCCTTCACACACATTGTTAGCCACTTTTTACACTTGAATAGCAGGTTAGATGTAAGGATTCGCATTCTAATCAGTAATCTGTGACTGTCTGTGCTGATGTGTGCTATTGCAGACCAGAACACTGCATTTGCCTGACGAAGATACGGAGTGTTGAAAGTTCTCAATTTTACTATCAAATAAATCGGTTGGAATAAAAATTGGTGTTGCTAAATTCTTACTCAGTTCTTCCCATCAAACACTCCCAGGACAGGTACGGCACAGGGTTAGATACAGAGTAAAGCTCCCTCTACACTGTCCCCCCATCAAACACTCCCAGGACAGGTACAGCACGGGGTTAGATACAGAGTAAAGCTCCCTCTACACTGTCCCACCATCAAACACTCCCAGGACAGGTACAGCACGGGGTTAGATACAGAGTAAAGCTCCCTCTACACTGTCCACCCATCAAACACTCCCAGGACAGGTACAGCACGGGGTTAGATACAGAGTAAAGCTCCCTCTACACTGTCCCCCCATCAAACACTCCCAGGACAAGGTACAGCACGGGGTTAGGTACAGAGTAAAGCTCCCTCTACACTGTCCCCCATCAAACACTCCCAGGACAGGTACAGCACGGGGTTAGATACAGAGTAAAGATCCCTCTACACTGTCCCCCATCAAACACTCCCAGGACAGGTACAGCACGGGGTTAGATACAGAGTAAAGCTCCCTCTACACGTCCCCCATCAAACACTCCCAGGACAGGTACAGCACGGGGTTAGATACAGAGTAAAGCTCCCTCTACACTGTCCCCCCATCAAACACTCCCAGGACAGGTACAGCACGGGGTTAGATACAGAGTAAAGCTCCCTCTACACTGTCTCCCCATCAAACACTCCCAGGACAGGTACAGCACGGGGTTAGATACAGAGTAAAGCTCCCTCTACACTGTCTCCCATCCCAGGACAGGTACAGCACGGGGTTAGATATGAAGTGCTGGGTTTGTTACCACGTACTTGAGTGAGCCAGTCTTCCGTTGTGTTTACGGAATACTTTCTTCTCTCCTGCCTCCGTCACCTCTGCAGCCTTCTTCTGTCTCCTCTTCTTCCTGCTCCCTCGCCTCTCCGCGTTCTCTGCCCTCCACCCCCCTCTCCTCTCCTGCTCCCATCCCTCCTCCTCTTCCTCTGTCTGCAGCCCCTCGTCTGCCTCCCCCCATGTCTCTCCTACCGTGTCGCTGTCCCCGCTCTGCGTGCCGTCTGTCCCTCGATCCGCCCACTCTCTGCTCTCCTCTGCGCTCTCTTCCTGCCTTTCTCTTTCACTCTCTGCTCTCCTCTGTGCTCTCTTGCTCCCTCTCCACTTCGCTCTCTGCTCTCTCCGCTCCCGCCTTGGATTCCCATTCATATTTACTCCTAGCTCGCCATCCCCCCCATCATTTTAAACACTGGACTTTTATTCTGCGATGCTCGGTGCTCCTTTTTGCTGTCTGCGCTGCTTAATCTCCCTCAGTCTCTACATTCTATGAGCTCCAATTTGCAGAACCTCTTTTCTGACACCAGCACTCCTTTGTGACACAGAGAATGGAAGGTACCTTTTAGAACTGACGCACTGTGATTTCATAGATTCCTATGCATTCACACACAAAGGTGAAGGCCATTCTGCCCTTCTGTACCTGTGCTAGCTGATTGAACGCTCCCTCTATCATGTTCCAATCCTCTGGGGGCTGTGAGCTTCAGGCGGAAGAAAGAAACATACTTCGCCCGCGTAGATTCAAGCTAACAGCATCAGGTTTTATTGAGAAGCTGCTCGCTGCTCTACCAAACTGGAAACAAATGTTGCAACACCCTAATGATGCCGCCATCAAATCGTGTAATCATATCTTAAAGCAACTCGCAACGCCTTTAAGTATATAATTATTTAAATTATATTATTAATCCCCTCCTCCCTCCTGCATGCTCCCCCAACCTCCACATCCTGGCAAATTTTCCTCCTTTCAGTATTTTTCCAATTCCCCCCACTTTGAAAATTCCAATTGAATCTGTTTCTAGAGCTCCGAAGGGAAGAATTCCTGCTTCTTCCAGTCTTTCTCTCCACGTGAACTGACTCCATTCCTCCCTTGCTGGGGAGAAGTCTTTGGATCCTTAGAATGCTCACAGAAGAAGGCAATTTGGCCCATCGAGTCTACACTGATCACAATCCCACCCAGACCCATCCCCATAACCTTATATATTTACCCTCTAATCCCCTTAAGCTATCTATCCCAGGACACTGAGGGGCAATTTAGCACGGCCAATCCACCCTAACCTACACATCTTTGGACACTAAGGAGCAATTTAGCATGGCCAATCCACCCTAACCTATATATCTTTGGACACTAAGGGGCAATTTAGCACGGCCAATCCACCCTAACCTACACATCTTTGGACACTAAGGGGCAATTTAGCATGGCCAATCCACCCTAACCTACATATCTTTGGACACTAAGAGGCAATTTAGCATGGCTAATCCAACTAATCCTCACATCTTTGGACACTAAGGGACAATTTAGCATGGCCAATCCACCTAACCCGCATATCTTTGGACACTAAGGGGCAATTTAGCATGGCCAATCCACCTAACCCACACATCTTTGGACACTAAGGGACAATTTAACATGGCCAATTCACCCTAACCTACACGTTTGGACACTAGGGGACAATTTAGCATGGCCAATCCACCTAACCTGCATATCTTTGGACACGAAGGGGCAATTTAGCATGGCTAATCCACCTAACCCGCATATCTTTGGACACTAAGGGGACAATTTAGCATGGCCAATCCACCTAACCCACACATCTTTGGACACTAAGGGACAATTTAACATGACCAATTCACCCTAACCTACACATGTTTGGACACTAGGGGACAATTTAACATGGCCAATCCACCTAACCTACACAACTGAAGAACATAAAAACGTCAGAAGTAGGAGCAGGAATAGGCCATCTATCCATTCGAGCCTCCCCCACCATTCAATAAGATCTTTGGACACTAAGGGACAATTTAGCAAGGCCAATCCGCCTCATGTACATGTCTTTCAGACGGTGAGAGGAAACCGGAGCACCCGGAGGAAACCCACGCAGACACGGGGAGAAGGTGCAGACTCCACACAGGCAGTGACCTGAGCCGGGAATCAAAGCCTGGTCCCTGGCACGGCAGTGCTAACCCACCGTCTGTTCTCCGCACCCTCCGAGGGACATCGGGAGATGTTTTCCAACACCGTTGCATGGGAGAAGGGGAGATGAACCATTTGATAAACTGACCACAAAGTTTCGGGAGGGTAAATTGCGCTGACGGGAGGGCGGAGGAGATTCTCCAGGATGCTGCCTGGGATGGGACATTCTGGTTGGGGAGGGCTTGGGCTGTTTTCTCTGGAGCAGAGAAGATCGAAGGGTGACCTGATCGAGGTGTACCAGATTACAAGGGGCACGGACAGGGAACAGCAGTTCCCTTTAGCTGAAGTGGAGGCTATGGTCTAATTATATCATCTGTTACAGAGTTCAATCCCCTTGGCCTCGTATCAAAATCTGCTACAATTAGTTGGAAAGATATTACCTGTCCTTAAATAATGTTTCAAGGTTAATAAACATTAAGGCCTGACACTCCTTCAAGCAAATAATTAGCAAGTTAAACAACAAGGAACGCAACGAGTAACACATTACAGACAGACAGGTTTACAGCATGGAAACAGGCCCTTCGGCCCAGCTTGTCCATGCCACTCCTTGTTTTAAAACCCCTTAGCTAATCCCAATTGCCCGCATTTGGCCCATACCCCTCTATATCCATGTGACTATCTAAATGCTTTTTAAAAGACAAAATTGTACCCACCTCTACTATTGCCTCTGGCAGCTCATTCCAGACACTCACCACCCTCTGTGTGAAAAAAATTGCCCCTCTGGACCCTCTCCCCTCTCACCTTAAACCTGTGCCCTCTAGTTTTAGACTCCCCTACCTTTGGGAAAGGATATTGACTATCCAGCTGATCTGTGCCCCTCATTATTTTGTAGACCTCTATACAATCACCCCTCGACACTCCAGAGAAAGAAGTCCCAGTTTATCCAGCCTCTCCTTATAACTCAATCCATCAAGTCACGGTAGCATCCTAGTAAATTTTTTCTGCACTCTTTCTAGTTTAATAATATCCTTTCTATAATAGGGTGACCAGAACTGTACACAGTATTCCAAGTGCGGCCTTATCAATGTCTTGTACAACTTCAACAAGACGTCCCAACTCAATGTTCTGAAACCAAGCATTGCCGAATGCCTTCTTCACCACTCTGTCCGCCTGTGACTCCACTTTCAAGGAGCTATGAACCTGTACCCCTGGATCTCTCCCCTATCATTAACTGAGTAAGTCCTGCCCTGGTTCAATTGACCAAAATGCATCACCTCGCATTTATCTAAATTAAACTCCATCTGCCATTTGTCAACCCACTGGCCCAATTGATCAAGATCCCACTGCAATTGGGGATAACCTTCTTCACTGTCCACTATGCCACCAATCTTGGTGTCATCTGCAAACTCACTAACCATGCCTCCTATATTCCCATCCGAATCATTAATATAAATGACAAATAACAGTGGACCCAGCACTGATCCTTGAGGCACACCGCTGGTCACAGGCTTCCAGTTCGAAAAACAACTCTCTACAACCACCTTCTGGCTTCTGTCAAGAAGCCAATTTTGAATCCATTTAGATACCTCACCCTGGATCCCGTGGGATTTAACCTTATGCAACAACCTACCGTGCAGTATCTTGTCAAAGGCCTTGCTAAAGTCCACATAGACAACATCAACTGCACTGCCCTCATCTACCTTCTTGGTGACCCCTTCAAAAAAACAACTCAATCAAACTTGTGAGACATGATTTTTTTCCCCTCTCAAAGCCATGCTGACTGTCTCTAATCAGCCCTTGTGTCTCTAAACGTGTGTAATTAACTAATTATTCGCCTGAAATGCTGTTCGAATCATACAAGGAACATTCATTACCAGAACAGTAATAACAGAATTTTTAGTCACTTTCAAAAAAATATACAACTCGGTCTGATCGCGTGCTTCTGTATCTGTCTGCTGTCTAGAAGGTTTTTCTGATTCTGTATCCTGCTTTTAGATAGCTGGATAATTCTCGAGAGATGTTTAAACTGGCAGAAGGGTTGACGTTGAGTTCAGATCCCATGAGGGATCTCTTCCTCCTCCCAATGCCTCATCACAATGGTTCTCCATATCTCTGCAACGCTCCAGTTCCCCAACAGATTGACAGTCTTGGGAATTCGCCTCCCCCTCTCGCCTCCTCCTCTCCCTCCACACCCACACGTGAGATTGTGGGTGAGGGAATGCTCTCAAATCCTCTCCTCTCTTGAAGCAAGGGGTCACACGTTCCAGCACTAACATCCCACAATCCGTGATCCCAACCCAATAACGAATAAGTGTTGGAATTCTCACTTTTACCATGGAACCTCCTTCCCCTTCCCCAACTCTCGGAGGTTCTGTTGCCCCGGGAAACAGAGGCCCTCAAATCATAACACAGCCCCCCAAAACCCCAGCCAATCGCAGTTGGGGGGGGGGGGGTTGCCCCCACCCCACCCTCAACCGAGGTGTCAGCCAATAGGAACGAGCGGCAGAATTCTAGAGCTCCCATTGGCTACACGTTCGAACATTGGCGGCCAGTAATTGGGGGACTTACAAAACAGGAACAACAGTTAAGGAGATAATTGGTCAATATAAAGTCAATCAACAGACTGAGTGAGTGAGTGAGAGAGAGAATGAGAGAGTGAGTGAGTGAGAGAGAGAGAGAGAGAATGAGAGAGTGAGTGAGTGAGAGAGAGAGAGAATGAGTGAGTGAGTGAGAGAGAGAATGAGAGAGTGAGTGAGTGAGTGAGAGAGAGAATGAGAGAGTGAGTGAGTGAGTGAGAGAGAAAATGAGAGAGTGAGTGAGTGAGAGAGAGAGACAATGAGAGAGTGAGTGAGTGAGAGAGAGAATGAGAGAGTGAGTGAGTGAGTGACAGAGAGAATGAGAGAGAGTGAGTGAGTCAGTGAGAGAGAGAATGAGAGAGTGAGTGAGTGAGTGAGAGAGAGAATGAGAGAGTGAGTGAGTGAGAGAGAAAATGAGAGAGTGAGTGAGTGAGAGAGAGAGAGAATGAGAGAGGGAGTGAGTGAGAGAGAGAGAGAATGAGAGAGTGAGTGAGTGAGAGAGAGAGAGAATGAGAGAGTGTGAGTGAGTGGAGAGATGAGAGAGTGAGTGAGTGAGAGAGAGAGAGAGAATGAGAGAGTGAGTGAGAGAGAGAGAGAGAATGAGAGAGTGAGTGAGTGAGTGAGAGAGAGAAAGAGAGAGTGAGTGAGTGAGAGAGAGAAAGAGAGAGTGAGTGAGTGAGTCAGAGAGAGAATGAGAGTGAGCGAGGAGAGAGAGAGAGAGTGAGTGAGTGAGAGAGAGAATGAGAGAGTGAGTGAGTGAGTGAGAGAGAGAATGAGAGAGTGAGTGAGTGAGAGAGAGAGAGAGAGAATGAGAGAGTGAGTGAGTGAGAGAGAGAGAGAATGAGTGAGTGAGTGAGAGAGAGAATGAGAGAGTGAGTGAGTGAGTGAGAGAGAGAATGAGAGAGTGAGTGAGTGAGTGAGAGAGAAAATGAGAGAGTGAGTGAGTGAGAGAGAGAGACAATGAGAGAGTGAGTGAGTGAGAGAGAGAATGAGAGTGAGTGAGTGAGTGGAAGAATGACAGAATGACTGAGTGAGAGATGGAGTGAGAAACTGAGTGAGCGAGTGAGAGAGAGTGAGAGATTAAGAGAGTGAACAAGAGACTGAATAAATGAGAGATTAAGTGAGTCAGAGTGAGTGAGTGAAAGAATGAGTGAGAGAGTGAGTGAGAGAAGTGAGAGGTTGAGTAAGTCATTGAATGACAGTGTGAGTGAGTGAATGAGAGAGTGACTGAGTCAGTGAGTGAGGGAGAGAGAGACTGTGTGTGTGAATGTGTGAGAGAGAGAGAGAGAAAAAGAGTAAAAATTACTCTGTATCTAACGCCGTGCTGTACCTGTCCTGGGAGTGTTTGATGGGGGGACAGTGTAGAGGGAGCTTTACTCTGTATCTAACCCCGTGCTGTACCTGTCCTGGGAGTGTTTGATGGGGGACAGTGTAGAGGGAGCTTTACTCTGTATCTAACCCCGTGCTGTACCTGTCCTGGGAGTGTTTGATGGGGACAGTGTAGAGGGAGCTTTACTCTGTATCTAACCCCGTGCTGTACCTGTCCTGGGAGTGTTTGATGGGGACAGTGTAGAGGGAGCTTTACTCTGTATCTAACCCCGTGCTGTACCTGTCCTGGGAGTGTTTGATGGGGGACAGTGTAGAGGGAGCTTTACTCTGTATCTAACCCCGTGCTGTACCTGTCCTGGGAGTGTTTTAATGGGGGACAGTGTAGAGGGAGCTTTACTCTGTATCTAACCCCGTGCTGTACCTGTCCTGGGAGTGTTTGATGGGGGACAGTGTAGAGGGAGCTTTACTCTGTATCTAACCCCGTGCTGTACCTGTCCTGGGAGTGTTTGATGGGGGACAGTGTAGAGGGAGCTTTACTCTGTATCTAACCCCGTGCTGTACCTGTCCTGGGAGTGTTTGATGGGGGGACAGTGTAGAGGGAGCTTTACTCTGTATCTAACCCCGTGCTGTACCTGTCCTGGGAGTGTTTGATGGGGGCGACAGTGTAGAGGGAGCTTTACTCTGTATCTAACCCCGTGCTGTACCTGTCCTGGGAGTGTTTGATGGGGGACAGTGTAGAGGGAGCTTTACTCTGTATCTAACCCCGTGCTGTACCTGTCCTGGGAGTGTTTGATGGGGGGACAGTGTAGAGGGAGCTTTACTCTGTATCTAACCCCGTGCTGTACCTGTCCTGGGAGTGTTTGATGGGGGGACAGTGTAGAGGGAGCTTTACTCTGTATCTAACCCTGTGCTGTACCTGTCCTGGGAGTGTTTGATGGGGCAGTGTAGAGGGAGCTTTACTCTGTATCTAACCCTGTGCTGTACCTGCCCGGGATGGGGGGACAGTGTAGAGGGAGCTTTACTCTGTATCTAACCCCGTGCTGTACCTGTCCTGGGAGTGTTTGATGGGGGGTGGGGGGGTGGGGGGGGGGGGGACAGTGTAGAGGGAGCTTTACTCTGTATCTAACCCGTGCTGTACCTGTCCTGGGAGTGTTTGATGGGGGGACAGTGTAGAGGGAGCTTTACTCTGTAAATAGTTCGGGAGGGATTCAGTGGTGGTCAATGGTAACCCCCAGGATGTTAATAGTGGGGGGGGGGGATTCAGTGATGGTCAATGGTAACCCCCAGGATGTTGATAGTCGGTGGGGATTCAGTGATGGTCAATGGTAACCCCCAGGATGTTGATAGTCGGTGGGGATTCAGTGATGGTCAATGGTAACCCTAAGGATGTTGATAGTGGGGGGGGGGTTGGAATTCAGATGATGGTGTTGTGTTTTGTCTTCTCAGTTTTGCCTGGGTTTCTTGCCAGAGTCCCGCCAGGAGAGGGGGCCACAAAGTGAGGCCACGAGACAGATCCATGCCAACGCGGCGCCCGGCGGTTGACATCCACTGATGCCCGGGCATGCCCAGACGTAACCGCTTCCTCCGCGCCATCTGGAAGAAGCTAAATCAGGAGCAGACGGAACCCTGGAAGGAGTGGACCCGGACCCTGATCCTCAAGTGGATCTACATCGTCACTGGCCGCCCCAGGAAGGCCCGCTTCACCGTCTACCAACGGCGGAGGGCCCAGCTCTGCTTCGAGGCCTGTTGCCCGTGTTGTCCCGAGCTGCAGTGCTGGAAGCGGGTGGACGAGCTGCTGGGGTCAGACTCCAAGGCCCAGCAGGCACAGGAGGCCAGGATCAAGGAGGACAACGTCTACAAGGAATGCCTACGGAGCTTTGGGGGCCTGGTCTTCGGCCTGTTTTTCACCAGCGTCTACGCGCTTTTTGTCCTCTTTGTGCAAGAGTACAACCTCTGGTACTGTCTGGTCTCCACTGCCACGCTCGCCGTTCTGATGGGACTGGGAATGGGACTCTCTGCCAAGATCCGAGTCAACATCTTCCTCATGTTCCCTCACATCTTCTCCAGTGAGTATCCCAGGATGGACGCCAAATCCCATTATCCTCCCACACCCTTCCACCTCAATATCAAGGCCCAGAATGTACCAATTCCAACCCCCCCCACTATCAACATCCTGGGGGTTACCATTGACCATCACTGAATCCCCCCCCCACTATCAACATCCTGGGGGTTACCATTGACCATCACTGAATCCCCCCCCACTATCAACATCCTGGGGGTTACCATTGACCATCACTGAATCCCCCCCCACTATCAACATCCTGGGGGTTACCATTGACCATCACTGAATCCCCCCCACTATCAACATCCTGGGGGTTACCATTGACCATCACTGAATCCCCCCCCACTATCAACATCCTGGGGGTTACCATTGACCATCACTGAATCCTCCCCCACTATCAACATCCTGGGGGTTACCAATGACCATCACTGAATCCCCGCTAACTATCAACATCCTGGGGGTTACCATTGACCATCACTGAATCCCCCCCCACTATCAACATCCTGGGGGTTACCATTGACCATCACTGAATCCCCCCCCACTATCAACATCCTGGGGGTTACCATCACTGAATCCCCCCCACTATCAACATCCTGGGGTTTACCATCACTGAATCCCCCCCACTATCAACATCCTGGGGGTTACCATTGATCATCACTGAATTCACCCCCCCCCACTATCAACATCCTGGGGTTACCATTGACCATCGCTGAATCCCCCCCCCACTATCAACATCCTGGGGGTTACCACTGACCATCACTGAATTCCACCCCCCCCCACTATCAACATCCTGGGGGTTACCATTGACCAGAAACTGAATCCACTCCCACCTCACTATCAATTGATAATTACTGTGCCAACATGCCATCCTTAACGTGCACATCTTTGGACACTAAGGGTCAATTTAGCATGGCCAATCCACCCTAACCTACGCATCTTTCGGACTGTGGGATGAAACTGGAGCATCCGGGGGAAACCCACGCAGACATGGGGAGAACGTGCAGACTCCACACAGACAGTGACCCGAGGTCAGGAATCGAATCCAGGTCCCTGGCACTGTGAGGTAGTGGCGCTAACCCACTGTGCCACCGTGGTTGGTGGTGAATATCATTGGGCAACAAGAGATGGGCAATAAATACTGGCCCAGCCAGTGACAGCCCTGTCCCAAGAGTGAATCTAGTAAAAGGTGTTGTTTGTTGTCTCTCCGCACAGAGCAGGGGAAAGCTTTCCTCATGCTGATGGCCTTTGGTCTGGTCATTGAAGGACCCCTCCAGAATGTTCTAACAAACTTTAACCGGGCGTCCGAATCGATTGCCTGTGGGGCGGAAGTGGCTCTCAATCAGACAAAGGAACTCATGCAGAAAGCAAAGGAACCGCTGATCGGTAAGAGGGCAGAGCGAGTCCTACATCCTCCCCCAATGGGAGCGAGCCCCACATTCTACCCACTCCTCCAGCCCCTACACCCCCTCCCTATCTCTGTAACCCTCTCCAGCCCCCTACACCCCCTCCCTATCTCTGTAACCCTCTCCAGCCCCCTACACCCCCTCCCTATCTCTGTAACCCTCTCCAGCCCCTACACCCCCTCCCTATCTCTGTAACCTCTCCAGCCCCTACACCCCCTCCCTATCTCTGTAACCTCCTCCAGCCCCTACACCCCCTCCCTATCTCTGTAACCTCCTCCAGCCCCTACACCCCCTCCCTATCTCTGTAACCTCCTCCAGCCCCCTACACCCCTCCCTATCTCTGTAACCCCCTCCAGCCCCTCCTGATCTCTGTAACCTCCTCCAGCCCCCTACACCCTGTCCCTATCTCTGTAACCTCCTCCAGCCCCTCCCGATCTCTGTAACCTCCTGCAGCCCCCTACACCCCGTCCCTATCTCTGTAACCTCCTCCAGCCCCCTACACCCCGTCCCTATCTCTGTAACCTCCACCAGCCCTCTACACCCCCCTCCCTATCTCTGGAAACTCCTCCAGTCCCTACATTCCCTCACTCTCTCTCTCTGTTCTCAATCTCTGTATCTCTTTCTCTCTGTCTCAGTCTCTCTCCCTCTCTGTCTTATCTCTCTCTCTCTGCCTCTCTCTCTGTTCTGTGTGTGTGTGTGTGTGTGTGTGTGTCTCCCTCTCTCACTCTCTGTGCCTCTCTCCCTCTCTGTCTGTCTCTGTCTCTCACTCTCTCTTTCCTTGTCTGTCTCTCTCTGTCTCTCTCTCTCTGACTCTCACTATCTCTCTCTATCTCTCTCTTTCCTTGTCTGTCTCTCTCTCTGTCTCTCCCTCTCTCTGTCTCTCCCTCTCTCTGTCTCTCCCTCTCTCTGTCTCTCCCTCTCTCTGTCTCTCCCTCTCTCTGTCTCTCCCTCTCTCTGTCCCTCTCTCTCTCTCTGTCTCTCTCTCTGTCTCTCTCTCTGTCTCTCTCTCTGTCTCTCTCTCTGTCTCTCTCTCTGTCTCTTGTTCCTTCTCTGAGGTGTTTCTTTAGCCCGGTCTCTGTGCCCGCTCTCTTGGTGACCTGTCCTGGATCTCTCCCCATGTGCCTTGGGGTCAGGTTCTCTCTGATGAAGTCCCTGTGACACTCCTTGCCGATGTTGTCGGAAGAGCTGGCAGGTCCGATATCCCCGTTGGGAATCTGGGATTGACTACTGATGGCTGACCTTTGGGACAAGATGCCAGATAATCAAGGGAGCGATTGAGATCGGGAATATGGATATTCCGTCCTGGAATGCAAGATATTATTGTGGATCGAACACCTTCAAGGAATCAGACTCTCTCTCTCTCTCTCTCACCTTCCTCAGCTGCTCTGAACAAGATCAAAGTGATCGCTGTGAAAGCAAAAGGAATCGGAGATCGGGTGCGGAGGTTTTTCATCGCAATGAAGAATTCGATCAAACATATAGGTATGGCACAGAAAGATCCCACCACAGGGTGCCAGAGGACCCAACACTCCCAGGACAGGTACAGCACGGGGTTAGATACAGAGTAAAGCTCCCTCTACACTGTCCCCCATCCCAGGACAGGTACAGTACGGGGTTAGATACAGAGTAAAGCTCCCTCTACACTGTCCCCCATCCCAGGACAGGTACAGTACGGGGTTAGATACAGAGTAAAGCTCCCTCCACACTGTCCCCACATCAAACACTCCCAGGACAGGTACAGCACGGGGTTAGATACAGAGTAAAGCTCTCTCTACACTGTCCCCCCATCAAACACTCCCAGGACAGGTACAGCACGGGGTTAGATACAGAGTAAAGCTCTCTCTACACTGTCCCCCCATCAAACACTCCCAGGACAGGTACAGCACGGGGTTAGATACAGAGTAAAGCTCCCTCTACACTGTCCCCCATCCCAGGACACGTACAGCACGGGGTTAGATACAGAGTAAAGCTCCCTCTACACTGTCCCCCATCAAACACTCCCAGGACAGGTACAGCACGGGGTTAGATACAGAGTAAAGCTCCCTCTACACTGTCCCCCATCAAACACTCCCAGGACAGGTACAGCACGGGGTTAGATACAGAGTAAAGCTCCCTCTACACTGTCCCCCTTCAAACACTCCCAGGACAGGTACAGCACAGAGTTAGATACAGAGTAAAGCTCCCTCTACACTGTCCCCCCATCAAACACTCCCAGAACAGGTACAGCACGGGGTTAGAGACAGAGTAAAGCTCCCTCTACACTGTCCCCCCCATCAAACACTCCCAGGACAGGTCCTGGGTTTGGAAGGTTCTGTGGGAGGAGCCTTGGGTGAATCGCTGTGGTGCATCTTGTAGTGGAGGGATAGAACTAAATTGTCCCTTAACGTCCAAAGATGTGCAGGTTAGGTGGATTGACCATGCTAAATTGTTGCTTCAAGTCAGAGGGGTTAATGTGTGGGGTTAGGGGGATGCGATGGGAGTATTGCACATGAATTCTCAATGGGCTTCCTCCTGCTCTGCGGGAATATTATGGTGTCATTGTTTTTCCATTGGGAATTCCAAGTCCTCTCTCATCATGGGAAATTATGATGTCAACATGTCACGCTGTAGTTACACCTCCCCTCCAGCTGGTGGTGCTGTGGGTCTGAATGGTCCTGCGTGTGCGGCCGCCATTGGGAAGAGGGATGGCGGGAGTGTTCCGATTAACCTTTCTGCTGGTTGTCTGCAGTGCGCATCCTCCGTAACGTGATGCGTTGGATGTCCAACATTGGGGTAATGTGCAACAAGGAGCTGGGTGAACCCTACAGGAAGTGCATCAAGGTTTTCGACGATGCCATCGAACAGTGCCTCTCCCTCCTCAGCATCTTTGGCTTTCTCTGCTACGTTGTCAATGTCGTCAAGCCCCTCTGCGGCCTGGCCAATGGTGAGTGTCGACTCATCGGGGTGGGGGGGGGGGGTCAAGGTTTGAGGCTGGCGCTAGTGAGAGATGGAGACCGAGGGGCAATTATTGATGGAGGGAGATTCTTCCTCGACAGTGAAAGAACATTGACCTACCCAAGCAACGGATACAGAGAGGATGATACAGTGGCACAGTAGATTTTAGGTGGATTGGCCATGCTAAATTGTCCTGTAGCGTCCAAAGATGTGCCGGTAGGGTGGATTGGCCATGCTAAGTTGTTCCTTAGTGTCCAAAAATGTGTAGGTTAGGTGGATGGCCATGCTAAATTGTCCCTTAGTGTCCAAAATGTGTAGGTTAGGTGGATTGGCCATGCTAAATTGTCCCTTAGTGTCCAAAATGTGTAGGTTGGTGGATTGGCCATGCTAAATTGTCCCTTAGTGTCCAAAAATGTGCAGGTTTGGTGGATTGGCCGTGCTAAATTGTCCCTGAGTGTCCAAAATTGTAGGTTAGGTGGATTGGCCATGCTAAATTGTCCCTTAGTGTCCAAAAATGTGTAGGTTAGGTGGATTGGCTATGCTAAATTGTCCCTTAGTGTCCAAAAATGTGTAGGTTAGGTGGATTGGCCATGCTAAATTGTCCCTTAGTGTCCAAAAATGTGTAGGTTAGGTGGATTGGCCATGCTAAATTGTCCCTTACTGTCCAAAAATGTGTAGGTTAGGTGGATTGGCCATGCTAAATTGTCCCTTAGTGTCCAAAAATGTGCAGGTTTGGTGGATTGGCCGTGCTAAATTGTCCCTTAGTGTCCAAAAATGTGTAAGTCAGGTGGATTGGCCATGCGAAATTGCCCCTTAGTCTCAGGGGGACTAGCTGGGGAAAATGCTTGGGGTTATGGGGAGCAGGCTTGCGTGGGGTTGTGGGTCAGTGCTGACTTGATGGGCTGAATAGCCTCCTTCTGCACTGTGGATGGGAGGGGTTGGTGCAGAGGCGGAACTCCGTAGGAGGAGGTGGGGAGGCTGGGCAGCAATCAGGGAGTGGGGGGGAAAACAGTTGGGGTGATGTTCGGGAACACGGCCATATTTGTGGGGGTGGGGGAAGTGGCCAGGGTGAGTAATATTTGGGGCAGCGAATGGGGGGGGGGAACAATCAGCTAGGGCTGTGATCAGGGGAGTGGCAACTGGGAGGGCAGAGGTTGGGTGCGATGTTTTGGGTGGCAATTGGGAGTGATGCAATTGACCAGGATGGTGATTGGGGGGAATGATGTTCAGAGTGGCAATTGGGGAGTGTGGGGGGGTAATGTTCAGAGTAGCAATTAGAAGGGAGTGAGCCACAGGGTGGTGATCAAGGGGGAGTGATATTCGGAGTGACGATTGGGGAGTGCAGGGGAGATGCAATCGGTTGTAGGTTGTAGAGGGGCGAATGGAAGGGTACAATGTCCATGGTGGGGGTAAGCCAGCTGACAGATCTCCCAGTACTTTGTGAGTACAAACAGTGAGTGCAATGGGAGATTGGCGCGCAGGTGCAATTGCGCCCCCGGACATCAGCAGCCGGCTCCCCGGTCGATTGAGACTCCCACCGCTCCCTCCTCCCCCACTAGCTCCCTAAATTTCTACCTGTCTTGTCCGCAGTGATCCAATGGTTCTGTCTGATCCCGATGTACATCAAAGAACAGCTGTCTAAGCGAGTCGGAGAACGTGAGTCCATCTTGTTCTGTCCTCCATCAAACCCTCCGCCTGTCCTTCCCCGCGAGGAGCTGCCTTGCATTCCACACCATCCCCCCAACCCCAGCGGAGGCGGGGGAGGGCAGCCAGGCAGCCTGCGCACAGCAAGATTCCGCAGCGATCTTCCATCCACACTTGGGAAGGGTAAAGCAGATGGGGCAAATGGGCTCTTGCTGCTCCCGCGTTGAGGGGTCTTAGTGTTTGGTTCCTGGTGGGCAGGGGGTCCGGGGAGAGGAGGGGGGGGGGGGGCAACGTTGGCCAAGAATTGAGCTCAGTCGGCTGAACGGACGGCCAGGCACGAACTCGGAGCCGGAAGCAGAGGGTTCGAATCCCACACCAGCTCCAGTTATTCGCTCCTCACCACCCCACCCCCTACCCACCCCACCGTCCACACTCAACTGCGACCCTCAGGTTAAATCACCAACGGTTAGCTCCCACCCTTCCCTAAAGGGGGGATGGTGACCTCTGGTCACCTGGGATTCTACCCACTTGCCCTCTGTTGGCCCTACCTAGGACCCCAAGGGGAACCCTGTCCCAAACAGAGCTCTTTCCCCACCCATCTCCTCACCACCCCCCCCCACCCCGTTCCACTCCTGGCAGTGAGATCTTTGGCAGAGAAAGGGGGTGCCTCCACATTAATCCCTATCTCACTCTCCTTTTCGCTGTCTCTCTCTCTCTCTCCATCCCTTCCTTTCTTTCCCTCATTTTCTCCTTCTTTCCCTCGCCCTCCTGTCTCTGTTTCTCCCTCTCTCTTTCTCTCTGCCTTTCTGTCTCCATCTTTCTCTCCCACTCTCTCTCTGTTTCCCTCTCCTTCTCACTCTCTTTCTCTCTTTCTCCCTCCCTCACTCTTTCCCCTTTTTCTCACTCCCTCTTTCTCATTCCACTCTCTTTCTCTCCCTCCATCTTTCTCTTTACCCCCCCCTCTCTTGCTTACTGCCTCTTCCTCATCTCTCCATTCTCTATTATCTGTCTCTCTCCGTCTCTGTCTCTCTCCGTCTCTGTCTCTCTCCGTCTCACTGTCTCTCTTTCTCCGTCTCACTCTCTTTCTCTGTCCCTCTCCCTCTCTCTGTCTCTCTTTCTCCGTCTCTCTCCCTCTCTCTGTCTCTCTTTCTCCGTCTCTCTCCCTCTCTCTGTCTCTCTTTCTCTGTCTCTCTCCCTCTCTCTTTCTCTTTCTCTGTCTCTTTTTCTCTCTCTTTCTCTGTCTCTTTTCTTCTCTATCTCTCTCTGTCACTCACAGCCATTTCCGAAGCGCTCGACAAGCTGACAAATGAGTTTAAATTCAACATTTCGATACAACATCATTTCCACATCTACGCCAACCAATCCAAGAGCTTGTCCAATGTAGCACTGGACATCATGGAGGAGATTACACGGCGAGTGGGGGTTTTCTACGAGGGAATGGGTCTCCTGGGATACACCACAACACTGATGATGATTTACCTCTACATCCAGTGAGTCCACTTTACTCTGTATCTAACCCCGTGCTGTATCTGTCCTGGGATGGGGGGACAGTGTGGAGGGAGCTTTACTCTGTATCTAACCTCGTGCTGTACCTGTCCTGGGATGGGGGGACAGTGTGGAGGGAGCTTTACTCTGTATCTAACCCCGTGCTGTACCTGTCCTGGGAGTGTTTGATGGGGGACAGTGTAGAGGGAGCTTTACTCTGTATCTAACCCTGTGCTGTACCTGTCCTGGGAGTGTTTGATGGGGGACAGTGTAGAGGGAGCTTTACTCTGTATCTAACCCCGTGCTGTACCTGTCCTGGATGGGGCAGTGTAGAGGGAGCTTTACTCTGTATCTAACCCCGTGCTGTACCTGTCCTGGGAGTGTTTGATGGGGGGGGACAGTGTAGAGGGCGCTTTACTCTGTATCTAACCCCGTGCTGTACCTGTCCTGGGAGTGTTTGATGGGGGGACAGTGTAGAGGGAGCTTTACTCTGTATCTAACTCCGTGCTGTACCTGTCCTGGGAGTGTTTGATGGGGGGACAGTGTAGAGGGACTGTTACTCTCTAACCTGGCTGGTGTCCCTTCCTCTCAGAGCCCTCCTGTACCGGAAACAATACCTCTTTCGAGATGATTACGATAATTGTTACATTACCAACCAGTTCCTGGAGATTGACATCATGCGAGCAAGGATTGGGAAGAGCACCATTTTGCCGTTGAGATTCTCAGAAGCTTGCAAGTACATAAGGCCTGGTGAGTTGAGTTTTGCGTCCACACAGACACCACCCCTCCATCATCAGACAAAACAATGTTTCCCACGGTGAGTCACATCGGCAAAGTGTAATGGGGGATTCTCAGTCTTCCAACTCCCCCACAAACTTCCTTTTGTTGTTCCACTCTATTCTTAGTTCCACACTTCCCAGTCCTTTCCAAAATCTGTGTGCAGAGTCTACATACTCACCTCTACTCTGTGTCTGCATGGGTTTCCACTGGGTGCTCCTGTTTCCATCCATTGGCTGTGCTAAATTGTCCTTTAGTATCCAAAGATGTGTACGTTAGATGGATTGGCCATGCTAAATTGTCCTTTAGTATCCAAAGATGTGTACGTTAGATGGATTGGCCATGCTAAATTGCCCCATTATTGTGCAAAGATGAGTAGATTAGGTGGATTGGCCGTGCTAAATTGTCCCTTAGTGTCCAAAGATGAGTAGATTAGGGGGATTGGCCATGCTAAATTGTCCCTTAGTGTCCAAAGATGAGTAGGTTAGATGGATTGGCCATGCTAAATTGTCCCTTAGTGTCCAAAGATGAGTAGATTAGATGGATTGGCCATGCTAAATTGTCCCTTAGTGTCCAAAGATGAGTAGGTTAGATGGATTGGCCATGCTAAATTGTCCCTTAGTGTCCAAAGATGAGTAGGTTAGATGGATTGGCCATGCTAAATTGTCCCATATTGTGCAAAGATGAGCAGATTAGGTGGATTGGCCGTGCTAAATTGTCCCTTAGTGTCCAAAGATGTGTAGGTTAGGGGGATTGGCCATGCTAAATTGTCCCTTAGTGTCCAAAGATGAGTAGGTTAGACGGATTGGCCTTGCTAAATTGTCCCTTCGTGTCCAAAGATGAGTAGGTTAGACGGATTGGCCTTGCTAAATTGTCCCTTCGTGTCCAAAGATGTGTAGGTTAGATGGATTGGCCGTGCTAAATTGTCCCTTAGTGTCCAAAGATGAGTAGGTTAGATGAATTGGCCATGCTAAATTGTCCCTTAGTGTCTAAAGATGTGTAGGTTAGATGGATTGGCCGTGCTAAATTGCTCCTTAGTGTCCAAAGATGTGCAGGTTAGGGTAGATTGGCTATGCTAAATTGCCCCTTAGTGTCCAATGATGTGTGGGTTAGGGGGATGGGAGTACAGGTATAGAATGCTCTGTTGAAGAACCGGTGCGGATTCGATGGGCTGAACGGCCTCCCTCTTCACCACGGGGATTTCTGTGGTGCTGGGAATTCCTTCGTTCCCCCTTGAGACTCTGCGTTATATCAAACAGCGCTCGGAACGCAGGGATATGTGAAGAATATAATTGCTGGCACTCCTCTCTCGTTTGCAAGTGTCTTTCTACATGACTGCCTCGGAGAAACGCAAGTACGTTATCGGATTCAGCATGGTTTTGCGACAGTCTCTCTCAGTGGTAATCATCATTCTTCTGGATTACACCGTCTTCTGGGTTCTCGACATGGTTAGTTACCACCTGCAAGTGGAGATCGTTGCACGCTGTGAGTCCCACACACTCCTTCACACAAGGTTCGCGAGTCCCACATTCTCCCCTCACTCCCCCTGTGGGAGCCACTCCCACATTCTCCCCCAGTGAGACTGATTCTCTCAGTAATGGGACCTCTGCTTTCCCCCTACCCTCAGTCCTCCCCCACTGTCTCCCCCCTCGTTTCTCTCTCCCTCTGTGTCTCTTTCTCTCTCTGTCTCCCCCTCTCTTTGTCTTTCTCTCCCTCTGTCTGTCTCTCTCTCTCTCTCCGTCTCTCTCTCTTTATGTCTCTATCTCGCACTGTCTCTGTCTTTCTCGCTGTCTCTCTCTGTCTTTCTGTCTCTCTCTCTCTATGTCTCTCTCTCTGTCTCTTTCTCTCTCTCTGTCTCTCTCTTTATATCTCTCTCTATCTTGCTCAGTCACTCTCTCTCTGTCTTTCTCTCTGTCTCTCTCTTTCTCTGTCTCTTTCTCTCTCTCTGTGTCTCTCTCTTTCTCTCTCAATCTCGCTCACTCTCTCTCTCTCTGTCTCTCTTTCTTTCTCTCTGTGTCTCTCTCTTTCTCTCTCTCCTTTTAAGATTCTCCATAAACCCAGCCTCTGTGAGTGAGGATTTGTTCCCCTGACCCTGCTACGTCCCTCTGAGCCCGGGGAGGGGTGGGATACATTTGGTAGGGTTACTGTGATGCATTTGGGGTTATAATTCCAGCTGACAGAGTGGGTTGTGTCAGTGTGTACCGGTCAGTTACAGAGCAGGCTGTGTGTGTACCGGTCAGTTACAGAGCGGGGCTGTGTGTGTACAGGTCAGTTACAGAGTGGGCTGTGTGTGCACCGGTCAGTTACAGAGTGGGGCTGTGTGTGTACTGGTCAATTACAGAGCGGGCTGTGTGTGTACCGGTCAGTTATAGAGCGGGCTGTGTGTGTACCGGTCAGTTACAGAGCGGGCTGCGTGTGTACCGGTCAGTTACAGAGCGGGCTGCGTGTGTACCGGTCAGTTACAGAGCGGAGCTGTGTGTGTACCGGTCAGTTAGAGAGCAGGGCTGTGTGTGTACCAGTCAGTTAGAGAGCGGGCTGTGTGTGTACCGGTCAGTTAGAGAGCAGGGCTGTGTGTGTACCGGTCAGTTACAGAGCAGGCTGTGTGTGTACCGGTCAGTTAGAGAGCAGGGCTGCCTCTCTAACCTCTGCAATCCCCTCTGTCTCAGCTCCAGTGATTTTGGGAATCTCCATCGATGGGAAAGGTTACGCCTCGGATATTTACCGGAACCTGGTAGCTTCCTTCGATGTTGTTCAGAACGGGAATATCACCGTCGTCTCAAAGAAATGTGCGATTATCCCGTCTCCCCCAAACTTTAAAATCTACACGCTGATTGGTGAGAATCTGAGAACAGCGGAACACAGCGGCGAAGGAGATGGATTTTCCAGACGGGATTTTATAATCTCATCCGTCCCAAAATAGAAAAATCTCTCTCTGTCTCTCTCTCTCTGTCTCTTTCTCTCTCTCTGTCTCTCTGCCTCTATCTCTCTGCCCCTCTCTCTCTCTCTGCCCCTCTCTCTCTTTGCCCCTCTCTCTCTCTCTTTGCCCCTCTCTCTCTCTCTCTTTGCCCCCTCTCTCTCTCTTTGGCCCTCTCTCTTCTGCTCTCTCTCTCTCTCTCTCTCTGCCCCCCTCTCTCTCTCTCTGCCCCCCTCTCTGTCTCACTCTCTCTCTGTCTTTGTCTCACTCTCTCTCTCTGCCTCTCTCTCTCTCTGCCTCTCTCTTTAGAACATATAACATAGAAGATTACAGTGCAGAACAGGCCCTTCGGCCTTCGATGTTGCGCCGACCAATTAAGAAAAAGCAATGACCCTCTAACCTAAACCATTCCCTTTTCGTCCACAAACTTATCTACTAACCTCTTAAACGCCACCAAACTTGGCGCATCTACAACTGCAGCAGGCAGGGCATTCCATACCCTTACCACCCTCTGGGTAAAGAACCTACCTCTGACATCCGTCCTATAACTACCACCCCTTAATTTAAAGCTATGTCCCCTCGTGCTAGCTTTCTCCATCCTAGGAAAAAGGCTATCACTGTCCACCCTATCTAAACCTCTAATCATCTTATATGTTTCAATAAGGTCTCCTCTTAGCCGCCTTCTTTCTAACGAAAACAACCTCAAATCCCTCAGCCTCTCTTCATAAGACCTGCCCTCCATACCAGGCAACATCCTGGTAAACCTCCTCTGTACCCTCTCCAATGCCTCCACATCTTTCTTATAATGCGGGGACCAGAACTGCACACAATACTCCAAGTGCGGCCGCACTAGCGTTTTGTACAGTTGCAACATGACGTTGCAGCTCCGAAATTCAATCTCCCTACCAATAAAAGCTAAGATTCCATATGCCTTCTTAACAACCTTATCAACTTGATTTCTCTCTGTGTCTCTCTGTGTCTCCCTCTCTCTGTTTCTCTCTGGCTATCTTCTGTCTCACTCTCTCGCTCTCTCTGTCTCTCTCGCTCTCCCTTTCTCGCTCTCCCTCTGTCTTTCTCACCCTCTATCTCTCTCTCTCTGTCTCTTTCTCTCTCTGTCTCTTTCTCCCTCTTTTCTTCATGTCTCTCTCTCTCTCTTCCTCTGTTTCTCTCTCTCTCCCTCTGTCTTTCTCACCTCTATCTCTCTCTGTCTCCCTCTCTCTCTTTCTTTCTCTGTCTCTTTCTTTCTCTTCATGTCTCTCTCTCTCTGTGGGCAGGATTTTATGGCTTTGCTCATCCCAAAAAACTAAAATCCCACACGGTGGTTAGCACTGCTGTCTGTGGGGAGCCAGGGACACTGCCTATCGGAATCTGCACATTCTCCACATGACTGTGTGGGTTTCCTCCGAGTGCTCGGTTTCCTCCCACAAGGAACAACAAAGAACAAGGAGAATTACAGCACAGGAACAGGCCCTTCCGCCCCTCCGAACCTGTACCGACCATGCTGCCCAACTGAACTAAAACCCCCTACCCTTCCTTGGACCATATCCCTCCAAGGACTTGTAGGTTAGGGTGGATTGGCCATGCTAAATTGTCCCTTAGTGTCCAAAGATGTGTAGGTTAGGGTGGATTGGCCATGCTAAATTGTCCCTTAGTGTCCAAAGATGTGTAGGTTAGGGTGGATTGGCCATGCTAAATTGTCCCTTAATGTCCAAAGATGTGCAGGTTAGGGTGGATTGGCCATGCTAAATTGCCCCTTAGTGTCCCAAGATGTAAGATGGATTGGATGTGCTAAATTCAGCATAAGCTTGGTGGGCCGAAGGGCCTATTCCTGTGTTGTACTGTTCTTTACACTCGAACAGGCCCCGGCGTGCGGCGACCAGGGGATTTCACAGTAGCTTCATTGCCATGTTAATGTAAGCCTACGTGTGACACCTTTAAACTTAAGCTAAACTGTGAATCATTTTACCCCGAACAATCCAGAAAGATTCTTAAATCTCCAGGCCACTGCATTAGGCCCCGACTGAAAATAAACTAATAGCGCATCATCTGGGTTTATCGGCGATAAAAACTCAGACTGCCCAGGGCCACAATTAAATAACAAACAGGGAACCGGATTACACATATGTGCTCCAGTATTGTCACAACTGAGTGCGTATAATGCTTACTTCTGTCCTTCTTTTTCGATCTCGTGGCAGGTGTTTTGTATGGAATAATTTTCTTCATTGTCCTGTTTGGGTGTTACCTTACCAGGCTCCGCAGATATATCTGCTCCATCTACTACCCTTCCAGAGAACGGGTGAGCGAGGCGCTAGGGAACCAGAAACATCCCAGAGTAGGCAATTCAGAACCCTCCCCTAGGGTGATCGGGGGCAGAGGCAGGCAGTGTGCCTTGGGCAATGAACGCATGCATTGCCAACCTGGCACCCTGGCACTGCCCACTGATCATTAGACATTGCGGTGCTCCTTCAGCACCGACCCTCCCACAGTGCGGCGCTCCCTCAGCACTGACCCTCCCGCAATGCGGCGCTCCCTCAGCACTAATCCTCCCACAGTGCGGCGCTCCCTGAGCACAGACACTCCTGCAGTGCGGCGCTCCCTCAGCACCGACCGTCCCGCAGTGCAGCGCTCCCTCTGCACCGACCCTCCTACAGTGCGGCGCTCTCTCAGCACCGACCCTCCCCACAGTGCGGCGCTCCCTCAGCACCGACCCTCCCACAGTGCGGCGCTCCCTCAGCACCAACCCTCCCCACAGTGCGGTGTTCACTCAGCACCGACCCTCCCCACAGTGCGGCGCTCCCTCAGCACCGACCCTCCTACAGTGCGGTGCTCCCTCAGCACTGACCCTCCCGCAGTGCGGCGCTCCCTCGGCACCGACCCTCCCGCAGTGCGGTGCTCCCTCAGCACCGACCCTCCCACAGTGTGGTGCTCCCTAACAGAAGGGTACATTAGCCATGGGTTTTGAGTTTAATGTTATTCCTGGGCATCTTGTTCCCACCAGGAAAGAATCATCTACCTGTACAACCAGATTACCTCAAAACGTACAACATTGCTAAACGCTCTCTTTCGAACAGTGCAAAAAAACTCCACTGACGCAGGACACACCAGCATTGTCCTCGTGTTAGCTTCACGGTAAGGTACAAATTTGAGACCTTTCGCCAGAATTACACAGAGCAGAGAGACAGGCCATTCACCCCCTCTCCTCAGTGTTAGTGTGCCTGGTCTTTCTCTCTCCCACGCTCGCCCCCCACCGTGGGGGCGGGTCCCACGCTCGCCCCCCACCGGGGGGGGCGGGTCCCACGCTCTCCCCGTTGTGGGAGCAAGTCCCACGCTCTCCCCCACCGTGGGAGCGAGTCCCACGCTCTCCCCGTTGTGGGAGCGAGTCCCACGCTCTCCCCCACCGTGGGAGCGAGTCCCACGCTCTCCCCCACCGTGGGAGCGAGTCCCACGCTCTCCCCACCGTGGGAGCGAGTCCCACGCTCTCCCCCCCGTGGGGCGAGTCCCCGCTCTCCCCCACCGTGGGAGCGAGTCCCACGCTCTCCCCACCGTGGGAGCGAGTCCCACGCTCTCCCCCACCGTGGGAGCGAGTCCCAGCTCTCCCCCCACCGTGGGAGCGAGTCCCACGCTCTCCCCCCACCGGGAGCGAGTCCCCCGCTCTCCCCCACCGTGGGAGCGAGTCCCACGCTCTCCCCCACCGTGGGAGCGAGTCCCACGCTCTCCCCCACCGTGGGAGCGAGTCCCACGCTCTCCCCCACCGTGGGAGCGAATCCCACGCTCTCCCCCACCGTGGGAGCGAGTCCCACGCTCTCCCACACTCTCCCCGCTGTGGGAGCGAGTCCCACATTCTCCCCCCACTTTCTTTGTGTTTCTCCAGGTACAAGGTGTTTGCTTGGATTGCTGCGTTGGCGGGCTTGTCCCAGGAATACTGCATGGCGTGCGGGCGTATCGCTGAGGACGCTGACCACGATCTCTTTGTCCCCTGCATCACCCCCGGATGCAAAGGTACCAAAGATGATCGCACACGCGCCACACCAAAGATCTTTTTTTCCCGTGTGTGTTCACATATCGGTTACAAAAACTAGGGGAGTCGCAGACAGTGCAGAGAATTCTCAGAGCACAGAGCAGGATGCACCCTGGATAGGAGTGGAGTGGATGTTTCCACTCGGAGGGAAAACTCGAACCAGAGAGAGCCCAACCTCAGGCTAAAGGGACAGTCCTTTAAAACAGAGATGAGGAGGAATTTCTTCAGTGGGTGGAATCCGTGGAGCTCTGGAATCTGTGCAATTCTTTGCCGCAGAGGACGCCGGGTCATTGAGCGTCTTTAAGACAGAGATAGATAGGTTCCTGATTAATGAGGGGATCAGGGGTTATGGGGAAAAGGCAGGAGAATTGGAGGGGGGGATGAGAAAAATGTCAGCCGTGATTGAATGGGGGACAGACTTGATGGGCTGAGGGGCCTCATTTGGCTCCTGTGTCTATGGTCTTGTATAGACGGGTTGGAGACTTGGGTGGAGAATTGGCAGATGGTGTTTAATCTGGAGAAGATTTTGCAATACATGGAAGAATTCTATAATAAATGGTAGAAGCTTTAGGATTATTGACAGGCAGAGGAATCTGGGTGTACTTGTCCATCGATTACTGAAAATGGCAATGCAGGAAGCCGTACGGCAATGCTTGCCTTTGTCGGCTGGGGCATTGAGTTGAAAATCTGGCAAGTCAGCTTTATAGAACCTTAGTGAGGAGGCACTTGGAGAATATAGTGTTCAATTCCACTCACCAGAAGGATGTGGAGGCTGTGGAGAGGGTTACAGAAAAGATTTACCAGGATGTTGCCGAGGTATGGAGGGCATTAGTGATGAGGAGAGGTCGGAGAAACTTGGTTTGTTCTCACTGGAGCGACGGAGACCGGGACGAGTGAAGAGGAGGGGGTGCAACCTGATAGGTGTGGCAGAGTGGGTTTGCACTGCTGCCTCACAACGCCAGGGATCCGGGTCAGATTCCCGGCTCAGGTCACTGTCTGTGAGGAGTCTGCATGTTCTCCCCATGTCTGTGTGGGTTTCCTCCGGGTGCTCCGGTTTCCTCCCACACTACGAAGATGGATTGGCCAATCCACCTAGATTGCCCCTGAGTGTGACCTTGGACACTAAGGGACAATTTAGCACGGCCAATCCACCCTAACCTGCACATCTTTGGACACTAAGGGACAATTTAGCATGGCCAATCCACCCTAACCTATGCATCTTTGGACACTAAGGGACAATTTAGCACGGCCAATCCACCCTAACCTGTACATCTTTGGACACTAAGGGACAATTTAGCACAGCCAATCCACCCTAACCTGCACATCTTTGGACACTAAGGGAAATTTAGCATGGCCAATCCACCCTAACCTGCACATCTTTGGACACTAAGGGACATTTAGCATGGCCAATCCACCCTAACCTGCACATCTTTGGACACTAAGGGACAATTTAGCATGCCAATCCACCCTAACCTGCACATCTTTGGACACTAAGGACAATTTAGCACGGCCAATCCACCCTAACTACGCATCTTTGGACACTAAGGGACAATTTAGCACGGCCAATCCACCCTAACCTACACATCTTTGGACACTAAGGGACAATTTAGCACGGCCAATCCACCCTAACCTGCACATCTTTGGACACTAAGGGACAATTTAGCACGGCCAATCCACCCTAACCTACACATCTTTGGACACTAAGGGACAATTTAGCACGGCCAATCCCCCTAACCTGCACATCTTTGGACACTAAGGGGCACTTTAGCACGGCCAATCCACCAAATTTGCATATCTTTGGACACTAAGGACATTATGGCCTCTGCATGGGTTTCCTCCAGGTGCTCCAGTTTCCTCCCACACTCCAAAACGTGTAGGTCAGGTTTATTGGCCGCGCTAAATTGTCAACACTATAGTTAAGAAAGCCCCACCAACGCCTCTACTTTCTCAGAAGACGAAGGAAATTTGACATGTCCGCCACGACTCTCACCAACGTTTACAGATGCCCCATAGAAAGCATTCTTTCTGGGTTGTATCACAGCTCGGTCTGGGCTCCTTGGTCTGCCCAAGACTCGCAAGGAACTACAAAAGGATCGTGAATGTAGCCCCAATCCCATCACACAAACCAGCCTCCCATCCGTTGACTCCGTCTATACATCACGCTGCCTTGGGGAAAAGCAGCCAGCATAATCCCCCCGCACACCCCGGACATTCCCTCTTCCACCCTCTTCCATTCGGAAGAAGATATCAAAGTCTGGGGTCACGTGTCAATCGACTCAAGAACAGCTTCTTCCCTGCTGCTTTTGAACGGACCTGCCTCGCATTAAGTTGATCTCTCTCTACACCCCTCGCTGTGACTGTAACACTACAGTCTGTACCCTCTCCTTTCCTTCTCTGTGAATAATATGCTTTGTCTGTATAGCGCGCAAGAAACAACACTTTTCACTGTATCCTAATCCACATGACAATAATAAATTATCTCATAGTGTTCTGCTCCTGTACCTTGAGACAGAGTGTAAATTCAGAGCTGTCTCTCTTTCCCCGTTAGGTTTTTATTGTACAGATTGTTACCAGCACATGAACAATATCTGCACCATCTGTATGGGTCCATTGGCGTATCAGGGAGACATCGATGAGGAGGTGTAAGTAGACCTTGGGCTGGCTATTTACAAACCTCATTTAGCTGTTGTCACTCTCTCTTGTCTCTCTCCCTGTCTCCCTCTCTCTCCTTTTCTTTGTCTCTTTCTGTCTCTCTCTCTGCCTCTGTCTCTCTCTCTCTCTCTTTCTCCGTCTGTTTGTCTCTCTCTCTCTCTCTCTCTCACTCCCTATCTCTCTCTCTCCCTGTCTCTTTCTGTCTGCCTGTCTCTCTCTCCCTGTCTCTTTCTGTCTGCCTGTCTCTCTCTTTCTGTCTCTCTCTCTTTCTGTCTGCCTCTCTCTCTTTCTGTCTCTCGTGCTCTCTCTGTCTCTTCCGTCTCTCTCTGTCTCTCGCGCTCCCTCTCTCTGTCTCTCGCCCTCCCTCTCTCTGTCTCTCGCGCTCCCTCTCTCTGTCTCTCGCCCTCCGTCTCTCTCTCATTCTTTCTTTCCCCCGTTTCTGTCTTTCTCACACTGTCTCTCTCTTTCTCTCTCCCTACATGTCTGGCTCTCTGTCTCTCGCTCTCCCTCCATGTCGATCTCTCTGTCTCTATCTCTCTGTCTCCATCTCTGTCTGGAGTGAACGCCAAGATACCATTTGCCTTCTTTACTGCCTGCTGTACCTGTGTGCTTACTTTCAGTGACTGATGCACGAGGACTCCAGGGTCTCTCTGAGTAACCACCTCTCTCAATTTACACCCATTCAAATAGGAGTCAGCCTTCCTTGTACAGGAATCTCAAGGAGTTGGTTTGCAGGTGCAGCAGGTAATGAAGAAGGCAAATGGAGTTTTGTGCTTCATTGCTAGAGGGACGGAGTTTAAAAACAGCGAGGTTATGTTGCAGCTGTATAAGGGGCTGGTGAGGCCACAGCTGGAGTTACTGTGTACACATCTGGTCTCCTTACTTGTGAAAGGATAGACTGGCACTGGAGGGGATGCAGAGGAGATTGATTCTGAGGAGAGACTGAGTGGCTTGGGGGCTATACTCATTGGAATTCAGAAGAATGAGGAAGGAGGGGCATCTTATAGAAACATATAAGATTATGAAGGGAATAGAGAAGATAGAAGCAGGGAGGATTGTTTCCACTGGAGGGTGAAACCAGAACTAGGGGGGCACCGCCTCAAAATAAGGGGGAGCAGATTTAGGACTGAATTGAGGAGGAACTTCTTCACACAGAGGGTTGTGAATCTGTGGAATTCCCTTCCTAGTTGAGGCTCCCTCATTGAATGTTTTTAAGGCAAGGATAGGTAGATTGTTGAACAGTAAAGAAATTAAGGGGAGCGGGCGGGTAAGTGGAGCTGAGTCCACAAAAAGATCAGCCGTGATCTTATTGAATGGTGGGGCAGGTAGCCTACGGTGTGGAGGCTGTATGTTCTCCCCGTATCTGCATGGGTTTCCTCCAGGTATTCCAGTTTCCTCCCACAGTCCAAAGATGTGCAGGTTAGGGTGGATTGGCCATGCTAAATTGTCCCTTACTGTCCAAAGATGTGCACCTTAGGATAGGTTGGCCATGCTAAATTGCCCCTTAGTGTTCAAAGATGTGCAGGTTAGGTGGATTGGCCATGCTAAATTGCCCCTTAGGGTCCAAAGATGTGCAGGTTAGGGTGGATTGGCCATGCTAAATTGTCCCTTACTGTCCAAAGATGTGCACCTTAGGATAGGTTGGCCATGCTAAATTGCCCCTTCGTGTTCAAAGATGTGCAGGTTAGGTGGATTGGCCATGCTAAATTGCCCCTTAGTGTCCAAAGATGTGCAGGTTAGGGTGGATTGGCTATGCTAAATTGGCCCTTAGTGTCCAAAAATGTGCGGGTTAGGGTGGATTGGCTATGCTAAATTGCCCCTTAGTGAACAAAGATGTGCACCTTAGGATAGGTTGGCTATGCTAAATTCTCCCTCAGTGTACCCAAACAGCGCCAGAGTGTGAAATCTGGAGGATTTTCTGAGTAACTTCATTACAGCGTTAATGTCAGTGACATGTGATTAATAAATAAACAAACTTTAATTCAAATTGATAGCTGAATTCAAAGCATTAAAAAGCAGATTGCTTGTTGTAGAAGTTAATAGGCAGAGGGATCTGGGCGTACAGGTACACAAGTCATTGAAAGTGGCAATGCAAGTGGAGAAGGTAGTCAAGAAGGCATAGGACAATGCTTGCCTTCATCGGCCGGGGCACTGAGTTTAAAAATTGGCAAGTCATGTTGCAGCTTTATAGAACCTTAGCTAGGCCACACTTGGAAATATAGTGTTCAATTCTAGTCGCCGCACTGCCAGAATGATGTGGAGGCGTTGGAGAGGGTTAAAGAAAAGATTTACCAGTATGTTACCCTTTGATACGAATGTTACATATTGGATGTTTCATTTTGGATACCCTGTATGTGCTTGCATTTTTTTGTTCTTTGTTCACCTTGCTGCTTGGCCTTTGATACGAATGTTACATATTGGATGTTTCATTTTGGATACCCTGTATGTGCTTGCATTTTTTTGTTCTTTGCTCACCTTGCTGCTTGGCCTTTGATACGAATGTTACATATTGGATGTTTCATTTTGGATACCCTGTATGTGCTTGCATTTTTTTTTGTTAACTCTCTTAAGCACAGAAAGAGCATCATCTTTCAAGGAGTGCTTTTTCCCTGAGTGTTTTATAATTTTAACAACACCAAATATACAATTTCTCTACCCCACCCCGTAACACAGGGACTCCAGCGACTCTGGGAAAGTCAAACTGTGGATGAGTGCCCTCGAGAGTATGAAAACTCGACAAGACAAAGCCAAGCAGGAACGGCGTGAGCTGCGCTCCCTCCTCAAGAAGAGGATCAGGGCGGCCCTCTACAAAAACCTGGACGTGACCGCGGAGACGGACGCAAGGCTGAGGGCCATCTTCCGGCAGAAGCGATTGGCAGAGGCAGCTAAAAAGGCCGGGGGGCGGCAGGCTTCGGGCCTACCGAGGGACTTGGAATCAGGAGGCCCCCTGAGGCAGAGCGAGAAAAGGTACCTGGGCAAAGAATACCCCACAAACTCCCTCGAAACGGCCCAGGGCCTGGATAGAAGGAGGCCACTCGGCCCTTCGAGTCTTTGTTCATTTCGATCACGGCCAATCAACTGCCCAGGATTTTACTAACACCGTCCGCCGCAGAAATTGGAGTGGGCGAGGGGCGGTCAACGGAAAGAGATGGTGACCTCGGGTGGGATTTCAGGACGAGCGAGGCCCTAAAATCCTGCCCCTCATCTCAATACCCGCTCTCTTCCACTAAAACCCAAAATATTATCGCTCTCTTTCTTGACTATATCCCAACGGTGCAGGAGGCCATTGGGCCCATCAAGTCTGCATCGAATCTCTGACACAGTGTCCCACCCAGGACCTAACCCTGCAATCCCCCCATCTTTGGACACTAAGGGACAATTTAGCATGGCCAATCCACCCTAACCTGCACATCTTTGGACACTAAGGGACAATTTAGCATCACTAATCCCTTTAACCTGCACATCTTTGAACACTAAGGGACAATTTAGCATGGCCAATCCACCCTAACCTGCACATCTTTAGACACTAAGGGACAATTTAGCATGGCCAATCCACCCTAACCTGCACATCTTTGGACACTAAGGGACAATTTAGCATGGCCAATCACCCTAACCTGCACATCTTTGGACACTAAGGGACAATTTATCATGGCCAATCCACCTAACTACACATCTTTGGACACTAAAGGGACAATTTAGTGCGGCCAGTCCAGCTAACTACACATCTTTGGACACTAAAGGGACAATGTAGTGCGG
>JAGIQG010000042.1:3861302-3881302 GCA_024679065.1 Sphyrna mokarran | reverse complement strand
CCTGTAGGCTCCAGCTACCCGCTCCCTCCTCGCCGCAGCCCCGACAGCGACAAGGGAGCGGGAATGGACTGGGGATTGCGTGGGGAATTCATTGGGAATCTGGTGGTGGGGGGGTCCATTTGGGAATCTGGGGGAGGGGATCCATTGGGAATCTGGGGAGGGGATCCATTGGAATCTGGCAGGGGGGTCCTTTGGATCTGGGGGAGGGGATCCATTGGGAATCTGGGGAGGGGATCCATTGGGAATCTGGGGGAGGGATCCATTGGGAATCTGGGGGAGGATCCATTGGGAATCTGGGGAGGGGATCCATTGGGAAATCTGGGGAGGGATCCATTGGATCTGGGGAGGGGATCCATTGGGATCTGGGGAGGGGATCCATTGGGAATCTGGCAGGGGGGTCCATTGAGAATCTGGTGTGGAGGGGATCCTTTGGGAATCTGGGGGAGGATCCTTTGGGAATCTGGCAGGGGGGGTCCATTGAAAATCTGGTGATGGGAGGGGATCTTTTGGAATCTGGGGGAGGGGATCCATTGGGAATCTGGCGGGTGGATCCATTGAGAATCTGGTGGTGGGAGGGGATCCATTGGGAATCTGGGGGAGGGGATCCTTTGGGAATCTGGGGAGGGGATCCTTTGGGAATCTGGCAGGGGGGTCCATTGAGAATCTGGTGATGGGAGGGGATCCTTTGGGAATCTGGGGGAGGGGATCCATTGGGAATCTGGCGGGGGGGTCCATTGGGAATCTGGCGGGGGAGGTTCCATTGGGAATCGGGCGGTGATCCGTTGGGAATTCGGGGGTATCCGTTGGGAATTCGGTGGGGGAAAAGGGTTCACTGGGAATCTGGAGGGAATTGGGTGGGAGTGAACTGGGCATTGAATGGGGACTGAATGGGAATCCATTGGGGGTGGAATGGGAATTTGTTGGGAATGGAACAGGGATTGACTAATCATTAAATGGGAATTAATTGGGGATTATTCCAAGAATTAACAGGGGCCAGGGGGATCCTGGGGCTGGATTGGGGGCTCGGGTGGATCGATAACGGTGATACATTCAGCGAACACTGCTGTAGCTGTTCCCCAGACACAACACAAGGTATTCTGTCGCGGGTTATCCAGTCTCCTGTTATGCATTGCTGATCCTTCTGTGATTGCTTTGCAGACAATCGCCGATGTTATTCGAACATGCCTGGGACCAAGAGCAATGATGAAGGTACAGGGCAGCATTACTGTCGCACTGGGGGTGGAGGGTGGTGTAATGTAGTGTTGAGCTGAATTGTCGCGCGTTCAGTTTGCTGGGAATGCCTGGACTCAAACCAGGGACTGAGCGTCTCAGCATCCCTGGATTGGGTTCGGCAGCTTGAGCGACGTGCGGAGATACTGAGGGTTACGGCTGCTGGAATTGAGGGTTACTTTGACCAGTGCACAGCTGTTTCTCTTGGGGGGGGGGGTGGTTAAATGGGAAGCGGGACAGTCGTGTGTTAAATGAAGCAGCGGGAACGCTCCCCGTTGTTGTACAGGATTGGCGTTGATTTGATTTAATTTTTCTCCCTCTGTAGATGTTGCTGGATCCTATGGGAGGCATCGTCATGACAAACGATGGCAATGCAATCCTGCGAGAGGCAAGTGCTTTAACCTGCATCGGTCAGCATTCACATCCGGGTTCGGCTCCCTTTCCCTACCTCGCTCAGAAATATCAGGCAGCTTAATTCCCCATCTCTGTCCCCCTTGCAAGATATCTTCCAGGGAAAGCAGAGTTTGGCTTTGAAGTCTGAACAGCGGTGTTCTCCGTGATCATATTCCCACATTTTCGGACTTGTCTCGCCTGAGTCTAGGGCCATGGGGGTTGGCACGTGATATCCAGATCTGTTCCCGTTGACTTGTCCTATCTGTGAATGAATGGGGAGGTTTATTTAGATCTGTCTATCTCTGTCCTTGAACAACTCTCAGGGGAATCGCCAGTGTAATTCAGTGTTGTGGAGGGGCCTTTGGACAGACTAAATGAGGAGAAACTGGGTGAAACATTGGGTTAGCACCTGCTGTCTCACAGTGCCAGGGAATCAGGTTCAATTCCCATCTCAGGTCAGTGTCTGTGTGGAGTTTGCAAGTTCTCCCCATATTCCCACACTCCAAAAATGTTAGGTGGATTGGCTGTGCTAAATTGTCTATTAATGTCAGGGATAAATGTGTGGGGTTGCAGGGATAGGGCTTGGGTGGGATTGTTGTTGATGCAGGCTTGATGGGCCAAGTAGCCTCTTTCTGCACCATAAGGATTCTGATTCTAAACTGTTTCCACTGGCAGGAGGGTCAGGAACTCGGACGCAAATTCAAGATAATTCAGGGAAATTTCAGGAAGCAGGGAAAAAGAATTTGTCATTCAGCGACTTGTGATCTGGAAGGCACTGTCCGAAAGGGAACTGGAAGCATATTCAATAGGAACTCTCAAAAGGGAAAAATTGATCTGAACTTTAACGGGAAGCGTTAGTCATTGTTGGGAGGTTAACTGATGAACTCTTGTCAGTACAGGCATGATGCATTCTGAGTTTGTGAAATGCTTTAATCCCCTGTGCTGGTATTAGTAGGAACTGAAGGTCCCAGGTTCACTGAGTGAGGTAAGGGGGGGAGGTGCTGCAACTCCTGGTTTTATTCTTAATCCTGCCTTTGTTCATCCTCAGAGTTCCTCCAACCTATTAGTAGCAGAGTAATTTAAACACTCTCCGAGCATTCCAGCTTAATGTACAAACAGGAACAGGAGGCGACCCTCAATCTTTCCTGTGTTTAATACTTATTAGCTGCAACACTTTAACTGGTTTACTGAGTTTTAACTCTTAACTGAACATTAGCCCTTCTGCTAAAAGCAGACACTACCTAGTGAGAATAAAATGGCTGGATCGGTTCCCAATATACAATCTATCCTCCCAGACTCTCTGAACATGTTCCTCGGGGCACATTTCTTCTTGCGATAGTTTTCTTGAGAGATTGTCGCTCGAGGCAAAAGCCACGTGCAATCCCCAAAATATTTCATATGCTTCTAGAAGTTTCTCTCATATCCAGGCAATCGTTTGACTGGAAAGTAATCCTGTGGCTTGAGCAACCAATGAAATTACTCATAATCGTCACTTCTTTGAGATGGCATGTAGCCCCCATACATTCGGTGTCATCGGGTGTAAGTCAACATGAACAACTCCCTGTGAAGGGTGGCACAGTGGGTGTTAGCACTGCTGCCTCACAGCACCAGGGAACCTTGTTCGATCCCAACCCCAGGTCACTGTGTGGAGTCTGCACATTCTCCCTGTGTCTGCATGCGTTTCCTCCAGGTATTCCAATTTCTTCCCACAGTCCAAAGATGTGCAAGTTAGGGTGGATTGGCCATGAAAAATTGCCCCTAAAGCCAGGGATTAGCAGAGTAAATATGTGGGGTTACGGGAATAGGGTCTGGGTGGGATTGGGAGTTGGTACAAACTCGATGGGTCAAATGGCCTCCTGCTCTGTGGGGATTCTATGATATTTGGTCAGTGTAGGAAGCTTCTGGTTCTCAGACCAGTTCATGGCTTACAGCAACATTAGCATCTGATTTTAATTATAACTTGTCCAGAAATCCCAGTATGCTTGATTCTCTGCCAGAATATCCCCTTCGGAAAGGCCACTGTTGTCATTAAAATCATCGTCGTCGTCGTCGTCATTCTTCCTCCATCCACAACCCTTTCTGCTAATCCCTGTGTACCCCTCGCCCCACACTCAACAGCTTGTGTTCACTCTCACAGATCCAGGTGCAGCACCCGGCTGCTAAGTCCATGGTGGAGATCAGTCGCACCCAGGACGAAGAAGTTGGTGATGGGACTACTTCTGTCATCATCCTCGGTATGTCAGGATTGCGCTCGGTTCGGGGGGGGGGGGGTGATAACACCAGCTCCTCTGTGCGCAGGGAGAGAGGATGGAAGGAGACCCTCATTGATAGCTGGCCCTTCCTGTAACTGGCACAGGGTGGCATCAGATTTTCCAATCCAGTGAAACAGTGGGTGAGGTTTTGCAGCCTTGCTTGTCCAGCAAATGTAAAATGCCACCCGAGTTTACTGCATTGTCTGCTCCTCACCCACTCCCATTCCCTGTGGCAGGTGGGATGTCAACTTGCGGCCAGTCAGTCTGTGGGTGCACTGTGTCTCGGGTCTCATTGGCCACAAATTAAATTGCTCGTCAGGCTGATTCATATTCTGCTCGTGGCCAGTTAGGAGCAGTGTTTCCAGAGGAACCCCCCTCCAAGATTGCGAGTTACAGGAAGTGTCTTGCAATCTTGCGGCTTATCGCGCTTGAGTAAATTCATTTCCGCAGGGAAAAGTGTCCTGCCTGCCTCTACCGTATTCGCAAATTCCTCCTTTATTGGCTCGTCTTGGATGGGTCTCTCTAAGAAAAGCTAAACTTCACCCTGCATTCACAGTCCAGCATCAGGTTTCAGCAGCCATGTGAATGCTGGAACAGTGAGAGTAAGTAATTGGGACCCTGTATACACTTCCTATGCCTGGGCTGCTTCATACTCTGCCACTGCTGAGAGCCTAAGACAGTTGCTGCAAAATTTGATTTATTATTGTCACGTGTATTGGGATACAGTGAAAAGTGTTGTTTCTTGCGCGCTGCACAGACAAAGCATACTGTTCGTAGAGAAGAAAAGGAGAGAGTGCAGAATGTAGTGTTACAGTCACAGCGAGGGGTGTAGAGAAAGATCGACATATTGCGAGGTAGGTCCATTCAAAAGTCTGACGGCAGCAGAGAAGAAGCTGTTCTTGAGTCGGTCGGTATGTGACCTCAGACTTTTGCATCTTCTTCCCAATGGAAGAGAGAATGTCCGAGGTGCATGGGGGGGGTCCTTGATTATGCCGGCTGCTTTTCCCCCAAGTAGCGGGAAGTGTAGACAGAGTCAGTAGATGGGAGACTGGTTTGTGTGATGGGATTGGGCTACATTATGATCCTTTTGTAGTTCCTCGGGGTCTCGGGCAGAGCAGGAGCCCAGACCAAGCTGTGATACAACTAGAAAGAATGCTTTCTATGGGGCATCTGTAAAAGCTGGGAAGAGTCTTCACGGACATGCCAAATTTCCTAGTTTTCTGAGAAAGTAGAGGTGTTGGAAGATGTCACGCGGTTTAAACCTTTGGGTGGAGTGTGTATTTGAGTGTATAAATTATTTGATTTTTTTTCAGCTGGGGAGATGCTGTCAGTCGCTGAACAGTACCTTGAACAGCAGATGCACCCGTCTGTGATCATTGGCGCTTACCATCAGGCCCTGGATGACATGATCACTGTCCTTAAGGAAATCAGGTACGTAGCCTCACATTATTGTCTTTTGAACCACATTTTGAGGGGTCAGCCACAGTCACAAGGCGAAAATACAACAACCACTCTGCACTAGCGTCCTTCCAGAACCTGGAGGGGATATATGAACAAATATTCTGTGATCGGATATTGTCGAGGCACATGCTCACAGGATGTGGGCTAAATGTCTCTGTTCTTGGCCACTTAGTGGTCACTGAATCCAACCAGATTCCCTGCCACTCTGATCAAATGTGGGACCCTGAATATATTTGGCATTCACTGTGCCGGTGTCTTTAGGAAAGATGTTTCTTTGATCAATACTTGAGGGTTCAGGACAAATCTTAGATGGTGAACTTTGCACAAACACTGAGAGTCTGTCATCTGCCATCTTCTGCCTTTTTGTTTCCTCCCTCTCCCTGCAGCACTCCTGTTGATGTCAATGACCGCGAGATGATGCTTAAGATTATCAAAAGTGCCATCAACACGAAGGTGAACAACCTGCAGATCGACCTGGCCTGCAACATAGCTCTCGACGCCGTCAAGACTGTGGAGATGGAAGAGAATGGCCGCAAGGAGATTGACATCAAGAAGTATGCCAAAGTCGAGAAGGCAAGTGCCGAGCCTGCGATCTCTAGGGGTGGCTGGTTGGTTGCTCGCTGCGATTCCTGGTTTCTGGGTTCGTTATGTGGGAATTAGGAGCAAATTCAGCCCTTAGAGTCAATCAGATCATGGCTGATTGCTCCCTGGCCTCAAATCCACCTCCCCATATCCCTTTTTTAATCAGAAAGATATCTCTCTCCTTGAAACCATTCAATGATTCCGATTCCACCCGCCGCACTCTGGGGCAGCGAGTTCCACAAATTCACCACCTCCTGCCAGAAGTAATTCCTTCTCATCTCAGTTTTAAATCTACCGCCTCTCAATCTATACTTGTGACCTCTTGCTCCAAATTGCCCCCCGCCCCAAGGGGAAAACATTTGGTCTACATTTATCTAATCAATCCCTTTTTATTATCCCTCAATCAGATGCCCCCCTCCACCCCCCATGATCCTTCTAAACTCTAGCGAGTACAAGCCCAAACTGTTTAATTTTTGCATCGTACATCAGCCCTTCCGTCCCCGGAATCAGTCTGGTGAACCTCCTGTGAACTCCTCTTACTCAACGCTTACTTTTGCTCTACCTGCTTTGCCTTGCGTAATCTCTCTGACCCTACGTGCCAGGCAGCTGTGGAAAGTTGGGTCTGTACGCATGGAAAGAGTCATAGGATCCCCACAGGGAGCCTTAATTCCAGATTTTTTTTTAATTGAATTCAAATTCCGTCATCTGCTGTGATGGGATTCAAACCCAGGTCCCCCGGAACATGAGCTGGAGTTTCTGGATGAATAGGTAATTTCACTAGACCATCGCTTCTCCATTGCGTTGAGCTGGCAGGTCGCTGGTTTTGTTCTCTGTTGTATATTTGGGGGAAGGGGTGGGAGGTTATTTCAGAAAGTGCAGCATCCGTGCACACACACCGGCAGTGGGAAAGGCAGCTACCAGCTCGTGTCGCTGTCTGAACTTTCGGCCGCTTGTGTGTTTGTAGGTGAGGATTGTAGAGTACCAGCTAGAAGCAGTCACATTAGGATGTTTGTTGGCAGCGTGACCAGTTTCTGTCTCTCTCTGACTCTGCAGATTCCCGGCGGTTTCATTCAGGATTCCAGTGTGCTGCAGGGGGTGATGGTGAACAAGGACGTGACCCACCCACGGATGCGCAGGCAGATCAAGAACCCCCGCATTATGCTGCTGGACTGCTCACTGGAATACAAGAAAGGAGAGAGCCAGGTATGAAGTTCCAGCTTCTCCAGCACCCTTCTCTTGCTCACGCTTTGGGGTGTACAGTTTGGAATGAGTCGGTAACGTAGGACAGTATAGCACAGGTTCAGGCCCTGCAGCCCACAGTGTACCAAAGATGATGCCAACTTAAACTAATCCCTTCCACCCACTCGTGCTCTACTCTGCATAATCATGTGTTTATCTAAAAGCCTTTTAAATGCTTCTACTGTACTTGGCAGCACATTCCAGATACCTGCCACTTGCTGTGTAAAAAGAAAAAAACTTACCCCTCACATCTACTTTGAACTTCCCGCTTTCACCTGAAGTGCACGTCCCTAGTGTGAGACATTAGTTTCTTCCGAGTGCTCCAGTTTCCTCCCACAGTCCAAAAGACGTGCTGGTGAGGACGCGTTGGCCATGCAAACTTCTCCCTCAGTGTACCCAAACAGGTGCCAGAGTGTGGCAGTTACGGGATTTTCACAGTAACTTCGTTGCAGTGTTAATATAAGCCTATTTATGAATAAAGGTTTAAAAAGTTTTTTTGTAGTCACAGGTTGGCTCACGTTAACACTGCAGTGAAGTTACTGTGAAAATCCGCTAGTGGGTACAAGGGAAAATTTAGCTCAGCCAATCCGTCTAACCTGCGCATCTTAAACTGTGGGAGGAAACTGGAGCACCCAGAGGAAACCCATGCAGACATGGAGAGAACATACAGACTCTATACAAACAGTGACCCAAGACAAGAATCGAACCTGGGTCACTGATGCTGTGAGGCAGCAGTGGTAACCACCGTGCTGTCCATCTAATAAATAAACGAACAACCCAACTAATAAATAAATCATAAGATATAGGAGCAGAATTAGACCATTCAGCCCATTGAGTCTGCTCTGCCATTCAATCACGGCTGATATTTTTCTCACCCCATTCTTCTGCCTTTTCCCCATAACCCCGATCCCCTTATTAATCAAGAAGGATCTGTCTATCTCTGTCTTAAAGACACTCAATGACTCCGCCTCCACAGCCTTCTGTGACCAAAGTTCCACACGTTCCCCACTCTCTGGCTGAAGAAATTCCTCCTCGTGTCTGTTTTAAAGGATCGTCCCTTTATCCTGAGGTTGTGGTCTCGGTTCTAATTATTTCAATTAATGGAAAATCCTCTCCACATCCACTCTATCCAGGCTTCACAGTATCCTGTAAGTTTCAATAAGATCCCGCTCCCTGCCCTCTCATTCTTCTAAATTCCAATGAGTACAAGCTCAGAGTCCTCAACCATTCCTCATACGACAAGCTCTTCATTTCAGGGATCGTTCTTGTGAACCTCCTCTGGACCCTTTCTAAGGCCAGCGCATCCTTGTCTCTCAGTATTCACAATACTCAGTGGGGTCTGACCAATGTCTTATGCAGCCTCAGAAGTATATCCCTGCTTTTGTATTCTAGCCCTCACGTTACATTTCCTTTCTTTTCAAATTGGGGGAGGGGAGTCTGACTCTAATCCCTATCTCTCATAACTTTAAAGACTTCTGTCAGGTAGTCTGTCAGCTGAGATGACGGTCTCTCGGATTTTGTTTATCCGAGCGGGGATCTGTTGTGTGTGAACTTGGTGTTCCCTGTTAGCTCAGCCAGGTTATCACAGCCAGGCCTGATTCTCTCCTAGTCTAGGGCGAGGGTTGTCCCATTGTAATCTGGAGCCCTGTCCAACATTCTCATACCCTGAATCGCTCTGATAGGTAACTTGTGCAGTTCAGTACGTTGACTCTAACTCATCAGTTTGCCCAGGAACCTGTTACTTTCCGCTGTGTTGCTAATAATTTCTGGTATTAATGATTCACAGATGTCAGTTGTTTGGGATTGTTGTTATTTTGTTCTAAGAACACTTTCGGTAATGTGTATATGTTGTTTCAGACTGACATTGAGATTACACGTGAGGAGGACTTTACCCGCATCCTACAGATGGAGGAAGATTACATCCAGCAGATCTGTGAGGACATAATCCGCTTCAAACCTGACCTCCTCTTTACGGAGAAGGGCATCTCAGGTACGGTGCACCCTAGCGCGAAGGGGGCTAGCTAGGGTCAGAGAGCCCACTCCCGGGAATATCACCCCCATCCGTGTGAGTTGGGCTGGCTTGCCCTCACTTCCTGCAGGAAGGAAAGTGCCTTTCCTTGGCCCCAGGGTGCCAACTGTGCTGTGCTGATAACCCCCTCATGGCCAGCTTTGGGCGGCACATGACACAGTGGGTTAGCACTGCTGCCTCTCAGTGCCAGGGACTCTGGTTTAATTCCCAGCTTGGGTCACTGTGTGTGTGGAGTTTGCATGTTCTCCCCATGTCTGCATGGGTTTCCTCCTACAGTCCAAAAAATGAGCAGGTTAGGTGAATTGGTCGTGCTAAATTGCCCCTTGGTGGTGGGGAGCGGGGATTAGAAGGGTAAATATCTGGACTCTCATTGATTCCTGGGACATGGATGTCGTGTTGCTGGCTAGACCAGCATTTATTGCCCATCCCTAGTTGCCCTTGGAGGGGCAGTTGAGAGTCAGCCACATTGCTGTGGCTCTGGACCAGGCCAGACCGGGATAAGGGTGGCAGATTTCCTTCTCTAAAGGGAACCAGATGGGTTTTTCCCACAATGGGTCATCAGCATATTGTTAATTCCAGATACTTTTTATTGAATTCAAATTCCACCGTCTGCCGTGGTAGGATTCGAACCCAGGTCTCCAGAACATTAGCTGAGTTTCTGGGTTAATAGTCTAGTGATAATCCCACTAGGCCATCACCTGTCCTTATGGTGATAGGGCCATGGTGGGATTGTCATGAGTGCAGCTTTGATGGGCCGAATGACCTCCTAGATTCTGTGATTCTAATTGGACTGGGAAACAGTGGTCCTGGGCAAATTAACAGTGCAGTATGGGGAGAATTCTCTCGCCCCACACCCACACAACCTAATACTTATTGTCCTCTTGTGTGGTGTTTTCCCCCCCTCAGACCTGGCCCTCCATTACCTCATGAAGGCAAATATCTCGGCCATTCGCCGCATCCGGAAGAGCGACAGTAATCGAATTGCCAGGTACGGGGACGGGGGGATGGTGCATGGGGAGGGGGTGTTGAGCTGGCGGCAGAGTGGTGTCTGGCAGGTACAGGGGATGAGCTGGCAGGAGGGAAGGGGTCTGGTGGAGCTTGTCAGACAGGAAGTTTGACTCTGTTTCATGTAGGTGTTTCTACTCACATTAGGGTCTAAATCACACAATCATCATATCAAAGAACAAAGAAAATTACAGCCCAGGAACAGGCCCTTTGGCCCTCAAGCCTGCCCCTACGGTGCCTGAGTGAACTAAAACCCCACTCTTCCAGGCACCGTATCTCTCTCTTCTCAACCTATTCACGTACTAGTCAAGACACTCTTTAAAAGTCACTACTGTATCTACTTCCACTCCTTTCTCCAGCAACGAGTTCCAAGCACCCATCACCCTCTGTGTAAAAAGTCTGCCTCGTACATCTCCTTTAAACCTTGTCTCTCGCTAATACGTCCACTTATTTCTAAGTGGAAATAAATCCTGTCTTGAAGAATCTTCTCCAGTAATTTCCCTACCATTGATGTAAGGCTTACCAGCCTGTAATTACCTGGATTATTCTTGCTACAATTCTTAAAACAAAGGAACAACATTAGCTATTCTCCAATTCTCGGGATCTCCCCTGTAATCGTGATGTGGAAATGCAGGCGTTTGACATGGTAAACACAGTAACAAGTCTGATAACACTAGATTTAACTCCAACCAGTTTGTTTGATAGTGAACTCACAAGTTTTCAGGGTTTGTCTCTTTGTCAGGTGAATGGAGAGTTCTGGCCTCAGACAGAGCACATAACAGCGCAGACAGATTACAGATTACTGATTAGAATGCAAGTCTCGAATAGCAGGTTAGTTGTAAAGACTTGTATTCTAATCTGTAAACTGTCTGTGCTGTTATATGCTCTGTCTGAGGCCAGAACTTTCCATCCACCTGACAAAGAGACAAACCCTGAAAGCTTGTGAATTTACTATCAAACTAACTGGTTGGACTTAAACCTGGTGTTGTCAGACTTCTTATTGTGTTGACCTCTCCTGTAGCCAATGAGGATACAAAGATTTCTCTCAAAGCCCCCAGTAATTTCCTCCCTTGCCTTTCTCAGTATTCTGAGGTATATCCCATCAGATCCTGGGGACTTGTCTACCTTAATGTTTCTTAAGAGCCCCAGTACCTCCCCCTGTTTTGATCTCAACATGATTCAAATTATCTGCGCATCCTTCCCCAGACTCATCATTCACCAAGTCCTTCTCTTTGGTGAATACTGATGCAAAGTACTCATTTAATACCTCGCCCGCTTGCTTTGGCTCCACACGTGGATTCCCTCCCTTGTCTTTGAATGGGCCAACTCTCTTCAAGGCTAAACTTTTGCTTTTTATGTATGTATATAAAGCCTTGGGATTTTCCTTAATCCTGCTAGCCAGTGCTTTTTCATGACCCATTTAGCTCTTCTTACTCCTTATTTAAGTTTCTTCTTACTTTCCTTGTTTCCCACACTTGCTTCACATTGTTCCAAGCCTCCTAGCTTTGACAAATGCTTCCTTTTTCTCTGACTAGGCTCACAATATCTCTCGTTATCCAAGGTTCTCAAAAGTTGCGATAGTTAGCCTCATTCTTACAGGAATGTGCTGGTCCTAAATCCCTATCGACTTACACTTGAAAGCCTCCCACGTGCCAGATGTTGATTTGCCCTCAAACGTCTGCCCCCGATCTACGTTCTTCAGTTCCTGCCTAATATTGTTGTAATTAGTTTTCCTCCAGTTTAGCGCCTTCACTTGACGGCTACACTTGCCCTTATGCATCAGTATCTTTAAAGCTTACTGAATTGTGGTCACTGTTCCCGAGCTGCTCCCCAGCTGAAATACCCTTCCATTCTCCTCTGCCTCACATTTATCCAGTCTCCTCCTCAAGTTGACTCTCTACACTTCCTGCTGCCTTGGGAAAAGCAGCCAGCATAATCAAGGACCACATGCAATATGCATGACAATAATAAATCAAATCAAAAACATTATCTACTATTCACGTCCTCCCTGAGGGAGCGAGTCCCACATCCTCCCCCCACTAGCCAGGTATTGAGCTTCTCCTAAATTGGATTTATTAGCGACTGTCTCGTATTGATGCTTCCCCCACCCCATCCCAGTATAAGTACAGAGTGAGTGGTTCAATCATGTTCTCCAGCTGCTGTTTGTCTGTGTAGGGCATGCGGTGCTCGGATTGTCAGCCGCACTGACGAACTGCGTGATGAGGACATCGGCACGGGTGCCGGCCTCTTCGAGGTCAAGAAGATCGGTGACGAGTATTTTGCTTTCATCACTGAGTGTAAGGAGCCCAAAGCTTGCACCATCCTCCTCCGAGGAGCTAGCAAAGAGATCCTAGCGGTAAGCAGGGGTGTGTGGGGAGGGACGCTGCATTGTGCTGCAGTATTACAGCCCAGAGCGGGGTAAAATAGCACAGAGAGCAGATTAAAGCTGTGGGCCGGGTGGAAGAATCATCTTTATACCGTGTTATAGAATGTCACAGCGCCGAAGAGACTGTACCATCACAAGGGAACACCGGAACTCGCACCTAACCCCAGCTCTTGGCCCAGAGCCTGAATGGTGTGCCAAATACTCAACCAAGTACTTCTTAAAGGATGTGCAGGATCCTGCCTCCAGCACCCTTCCAGGCAACATATTCCAGACCCTCACCACCCTTTGGGTTAAAAGCTTTTCCTCAAATCCCCCCGTCCCCTTACTTTGAATCTGTGTCCCCTCATAACTGACCCTTCGACTGAGAGGAACGGCTGCTGTTTATCCACTTCTATCCATGTCTCTCATCATCTCAGTCAACCCTCAGTCAGGTCGCCCCCTCAGACTTCTCTGTTCCAGAGAAAACCCACCCAAACTCGCTTCATAATCTCCATTGCAGGCAGCAGACTGGAGAATGTGTGTGATTGAACCACTGCTGTCCGCTCAAGATCTGAGCACTGATGGGATGTGGGCATCACTGGCTGTGCCCACCATTTATTGCCTATTCCTACCTCCTCTTGAGAAGCTGGTGCCTGAGCTGCCCTCTTGGTCCATTGCAGTCCCTGTGTGTGGGGTAGGTACACCCACAGCACTGTTAGGGAGTTCCGGGATTGTTACTGGACATCAGTCAGTCCCGAAGGATCTTTAGTGAATTGCTTGTCAATGATACACACTGCTGTTTCTGACCGTTGGTGGTGGAGGGAGTGGTTATTTGTAGATGTAGTGCCAATCAAGAGGGACTGCTTTGTCCTGGATGGTGTCGAGCTTCTCAATTGTTGTTGGAGCCGCACTCATCCAGGTAAATGAAGATTGTTTTTAGAGCCGTGCTCCTGACTTGTGCCTTGTCAGTGGTGAAACTGGACATCATTGAGCAGGTTATTGCTGAGTCAGTGCCACTAGATAGCACAGTCAGTGACCCCTTCCATCACTTTACTGATCGTGAGTATGGGTGGTAATTGGCTGTGTTGAATTTGTCCTGCTATTTGTGTATAGGACGTCCCTGGGCAATTTTCCACATTGCTGGGTAGATGCCGGTGTTGTAACTGTACTGGAAGAGCTTGTCTAGGGGAGCGGCAAGTTCTGGAACACAAGTCTTCAGTACTATTGCGGGAATGTTATCAGGGCCCTCTGCCTTTGCAGTATCCAGTGCCTCCAACTGTATCTTGATATCACGTGGAGTGAATTGAATTGGCTGGATGCTGGCATCTGAGATACTGGGGATGATTGGAGAAAACCAACATGGGTTATCCACTGGGCACTTCTGGCTGAAGATTGCTGCAGATACTTCAGCCTTCCCTTTTGCACTGACGTGCTGGGCTTCTCCATCATTGAGGATGGGGATATTTGTGGAGCCTCCTCCCTCCAGTGAGTGGTTTAATTGTCCAGCACTGTTCATGGCTGGATGTGGAAGGACCGCAGAGCTTAGATCTGATCTGTTAGTTATGGGATTGCTTAGCTGTGTCTGTCACTTGCTGTTTTTGCTATTTGGCATGCAGATAGTCCTGTGTTGTAGCTTTACCAAGTTGACCCCTCATTATTTGTTATCCCTACTGCTGCTCCTGACGTGCCCTCCTGCACTCTCCATTGAACCAGGGTTGATCCGCTAATTTGATGGTAGGCCAGAGTACGTTCTGTGCCTGGGCCACTCTCCGTGGTTCCTCTGTTTAGTGTTCCATGTGAAGCAGTGTTCGTTCACGGGCTGAGGGGCAACGCAGAAGAGGCTGGAGGTCATAGATCATAGAATCCCTACAGTGCAGGAAGAGGCTGTTCAGCCCATCGAGTATGCACTGACCACTACCCTACCCAGCCCCAATTCCCATAACCCCCTGGCTAGTCCCCTTGACATTAAGGGGCAATTAAGCTTAGCCAATCCATGTAATCCACACATATTTAGACTGTGGGAGGAAACCGGAGCACCCAGAGGAAACCCATGCAGACATGGGGAGAACATGTAGACTCCACACAGTACCTGAGGCCAGAAATCGAACCCCGGGTCCCTGGTGCTCTGAGCAACACTGCTAACTCACTGTGCCCCAGTGCTGTGGAGTTGGAAGAATGAGTTAATGGGGAGGTGGGGGAATTGGGAGGGCTGTGGAAGGAGGTGGAGGCAGATGGGGGGAGCCAAGGGATGGGTGGAGGCAGCTGGAGGAGAGGTGCTGGGGGCAGGTGGAGGTTTTGGAGATAGTGAAGGTTTGAGCTGGCTGGGGATCAAGACTCCAGGTTTTCCCAGGTGGGGAATCAGTGATGTTTAGCTTGGGAGAGTTTGTGATTTTTACTCTGTGTGTTGCAGGAAGTGGAGAGGAATCTGCAGGATGCCATGCAGGTGACCAGGAACATCCTGCTAGACCCACGCCTGGTACCTGGTGGTGGGGCAGTGGAAATGGCCATCGCACACGCTCTGACAGAGAAATCCAAGACCATGACTGGGGTGGAGCAGTGGCCGTACCGAGCTTTGGCAAACTCTCTGGAGGTCATCCCCAGGACGTTAATCCAGAACTGTGGAGCCAGCACTATCCGACTGCTGACTTCCCTGCGGGTAAGCGACGCATTCCCCACTCCGCCCTGTAATACCGCCCTCCCTGCGGGTAAGGAACACTCACCTCCCTCTCTCCCAGGACAGTTCTGCATCATTAGTGTCCTGCTGACCGGATATCAGCACTTGATTGACTGTCTCTTCTGATCTGTGCAGCTTCTGAATGACCTGCTCTGACCTGAACACTAACTCCCGTCTTCTCTCTTCCCCCATCCCCCCCTTCCCAGGCCAAGCACACCCAGGAGGGCTGTCAGACCTGGGGTGTCAACGGAGAGACAGGTACCTTGGCTGACATGAAGGACCTCGGTATCTGGGAGCCTCTGACCGTCAAATCACAGATTTTCAAAACGTCAGTCGAGGTGAGTGTAAGCAGAGTGCTGAGAGTGAGCGAGCGGGAGCGCTGAGAGAGAAATGGGGCGCAAGAGGGGAGTGAGAGCAGGTGGGAGCAGAGAGATGAGATGCTGCCTATTCCTAATATCTCAAACTGGGCTTGGGGTTAGATTGTGTCAGAGTGCGTAGCACCTCGGGGATGTTTTACTCTCTTCAAACATAGAAGAAAGGAAGAGGCCATTCAGCCCTTCGAGCCTGCTCTACCATTCATCGCCATCATGGCTGATCCTCCAATTCAATAGCCTAATCCTGCTTTTTCCCCATAACCTTTGATCCCATTCGCCCCAAGTGCTTTATCCAGCCGCCTCTTCAATACATTCAATGTTTTGGCATCAACTCCTTTTTATGAGAATGAATTCCACAGGCTCAGTGAGTGAAGAAATGTCTCCGCATCTCCATCCTAAATGGTCTACCCCACATCCTTAGACTGTGACCCCCTGGTTCTGGACTCCCCCCACCATCAGGAACATCCTCCCTGCATCTACCCTGTTTAGTCCCGTTAGAATTTTTTTTTATAAGTCTCTAATGAGATTCCACGCTCGTTCATCTGAACTCCAGTGAAAACAACCCTAACCTAGTCAATCTCTCATACATCAGTCCCGCCATCCCTGGAATCAGCCTGGTAAACCTTCACTACGACTCCCTCAAGAGCAAGAACATCCTTCCTTAGAAAAGGAGACCAAAACCGCATGCAGTAGAGAGGAGACTGTGCCCTGGTGTAAACTGTGCAAGACCAGTTTGTCCTCCACTTTGGAATTAAATTAAACTTCTTGGCGGGTGTGGATAGAATTGAATGTTTCTGGAAGAAGTTATTGAGACACAGTATTTGTCTGTGGTGTGATAGGTGTCTCAGCTGCAGGCCTCTTGGAAAGTAAAACCCACAACCCCAGACAACTCAATCCTGTTTGTTCCTCACTCTTGGTTTGTCCAGTTCAAATTACACAGGCGTATGAGGTTTGCAAAGAGTTTTTTTAACCCTTGAGACATGACTGGTGGGTAAGTTGGAACACTGAGATGTGTTAAGTGTCAGCAGTGAGCAGTATGGTAAGTGGGTTTGTGATTTTCATACACTGGTTTTATTTCCAAAGCACCTTCAGAGGAACACTTCAAAGTGGAAGTGTTATCTGGCAATGTTTGACATGTGGGGGAACAGCTGATCAAATATTTGACCCAGATCACTTAGCTTTAAGAAACGTCTCCCGGGAGGGCACGGGGGTAGAATTTTGGGATCCCCCAACCATCTGAAGGCACAGCACCAAATGGCAGAGCAGTGGGAATCGGGGGATGCTCGAGAGGCTGGAATTGGAGGAACGCAGAGATCTCAGAGGGTTGTAAAGGACTGGAGGAGTTTACAGAGATAGGGAAGGGGTGTGGAGGAGGTTACAGAGATAGGGAGGGGATGTAGGGCTGGAGGGGGTTACAGAGATAGGGAGGGAGTGTAGGGGGCTGGAGGAGTTTACAGAGATAGGGAGGGAGTGTAGGGGGCTGGGGGGGATTACAGAGATAGGGAGGGTGTGTAGGGGGTGGAGGAGTTTACAGAGATAGGGAGGGTGTGTAGGGGGCTGGAGGAGTTTACAGAGATAGGGAGGGGGTGTAGGGGGGCTGGAGGAGTTTACAGAGATAGGGAGGGGGTGTGGAGGGGCAGGGAGGGGGTGTGTGGATTATTCTCACTGCCTTGTGTTCCCTTGCAGACGGCCATCTTGCTGTTACGTATTGACGACATTGTGTCCGGTCACAAGAGCAAGAAGGAGGATAGTCACGGAGGGGATGGTGACGCTTCCAACAATTAAACTCTGCCTTGGGCGTTTGAATGTAATGGCGCACTGCGATGCAGAACCCACCCTGAAAGCTGTTCCCCGGCATCTCCCCATGCTGCACAGATATTTATTGTTTTTCAGAAGGAGAAAGCGGTTCACCTCACTGTGAGGGGGTCACAAGGAGCAGTCAGTAAAACTGTTTATCCTGCTGGGATCTTCCATGTCTGAGGGCCAAGAGGCACTCTTGAGTGTCATTCTTCAATAAAGATTTACTCTGTTACTTCAGTACTTTCTCATCCTCTCTCTGTCATACACGTGCCCTGAAAGGACTTGATTTATTAGTCTCAGTTTACATTAACACTGCAGTGAAGTTACTGTGAAAATCCCCTTAGTTGCCACACTGCTGTTCAGGTAACACTGAGGGAGAATTTAGCACATCTTTTGGACTGTGGGAAGAAACCGGAGCACCCGGTGGAACCCACGCAGACACAGGGAGAAAGTGCAGACTCCACACAGTGATCCGAGCCAGGAACCTGGGTCCCTGACACTGTGAGGCAGCAGTGCTAACCATCATGTCTCAACTGGGACTGTGTTGATGGAGCACGGCCCTGGCTGAAATACAACTCACGTTATCCCTCTTAATATGGCACACCTGCCCAGACAGGTGATAGCGGGTGCAAACATACCCATGGGTAAAGCATAAGGGGCAACCGCAGATAGCCAGTGACTAGTACTTCATTTGTGAGCCTCCTGTTTCCTTAATATACCACTAAAGTGAGCGTGAATGAGCAGGGTGGGATACACAAGAATAAATAAGACGTTTTGTGTGTGTTTGTGGATAAACAAGGGGCCAAAGCAAGGAAGAGCACCCCACCCCACATGAAGAGGGAACCAACTAAACTGACAAAGCAGGAAGCAAACTTTAAAATGTGTTTGAAAGGGGCAGCCCCAGCAAGCATGGAAGGCCTTAAAACAAAACGCCCGCGCGCGCTCCAGGGACCCGGGTTCGATTCCCGGCTCGGGTGACCGTGTGGAATTCGCACATTCTCCTCGCGTCTGTGTGGGTTTCGCCTGGGTGCTCTGGTTCCCACCCACAATCGGAAAGGTGTGCAGGTTAGGTTGACTGGCCGTGCTAATAAAATTGCCCCTCAGCGTCCTGAGATGCAGAGGTTAGAGGGATTAGTGGGTAAAATGAGTAGGGGTGGGACCCGGGAGGGATTGTGGTCGGTGCAGACTCGATGGGCTGATTGGCCTCTTGCTGTACTGTAGTGTTTCCCATGCTTCCTTCTTCAGGGGCACCTGGTGGCAAATAAACCTGCGGTAGACGGGCAGACAGTCTAGTCGGACACCCCCCCCCCTCCCCCCTTGTTGCCTGGACTCGAGGGCAAGTTTAGCCAGAAGCAGGTTCAGGAGGAGGGTCTCTGCCTTCTCCGGGCTCCTCCCTCTGCACCAGGTTTCCTCTGGATCAGGAACATGGGGCTGAAATGCCATCAATACAAAGGCTATAAGCGAGACACGCACGATTCACAGACTCCGCAAGATCGCAAAAGGGGCAAGTTTCCGGGGAGCCCAGGAAATTTATGGTTGTGGGGAGCTGTGTGCGCCTTCCTCCACCCCGGCTCCCTCCTGACGTGAGGAAGCATTCCTCTGTGAAGGGACCTTCACTGGGGACCGACAATGACTTAGCAAGGTACGTAATACAACCAAAGCAGAGTCCGTGGATTTTTCACAAGACTAAGGAAATTCGGCACGTCTGCTACGACTCTCATGAACTTTTTCAGATGACCCATAGCATCCTTTCTGGGTTGTATCACAGCTTGGTCTGGGCTCCTGCTCTACCCAAGACCGCAAGGAACTACAAAAGGGTGGTAAATGTAGCCCAATCCCATCACGCAAACCCCAGCCTCCCGTCCATTGACTCAATCGACACTTCCCGCTGCCTCGGGGAAAAGCAGCCGGCATAATCGCAGACCCCCGTGCATCTCGGACATTCTTTCTTCCACCTTCTTCTGTCAGGGAAAAGATAGAAAAGTCTGAGGTCACGTACCGACCGACTCAAGGATAGCTTCCCTGCTGCTGTCAGGCTTTTGAATGGTCCCACCTCGCATTAAGTTGATCTTTCTCTACACCCCTCGCTGTAACCCTACATTCTGCACCGTCTCCTTTCCTTCTCTATGAACAGAATGCTTTGTCTGTATAGCGCGCAAGAAATAATACTTTTCACTGTATCCGAATACACGGGACAATAATAAATTCTAACATTCTGCACCGGACACTTTGTAACACTCATGCACAAGGACACCCAGATTCCTCTACACAGATACCTTTTGAAGCTGTTTCCCATTTAAATAGCAGTTTGTCCTTGAGTGAGTGTGTGTGAGAGTGAGAGAGAGACAGAGTGTGTGAGAGAGAGAGTGTGTGTTGAGTCAATGGGTTCTCTTTGTTTGAAGAGAGCTGCGCCTTTAAGAGGGAATGAGTCAGGTGACCAGCGGTCATGTGGCAACCGGATGTAACAACATGTCTGTGTCAGTGAGATTGTTACTGTGTTTCAGTGGAATAGTTACAGTGTATCCAACATCCCGGGGAGAGCCCTACCACAGAGAGGTACTGAGGGAGGGAGGGAGAGGGGGGAGAGGGGAGAAAG